>BMAC01000772.1:15783-34399 GCA_014905375.1 Phtheirospermum japonicum
GGAATTCTGGGTGATGTCCCTCGTACTTTTGGATGAATTTAAATGGATCCTCGCTCCGAAGCCCAAGAAAAACCGGGAGGTACTTTTGGTCGTACTCGTCAGGATATTAACTCCGCATTGCGGTGCTTAATGGAATGGCCGGTCGAAAGCCATGCCAATCGAACATTATACCGTATTTAGACATTCTCTCTTTTTAATTTTTTTTGGGTTGTTGAACCTAGGTTTCGAGAGATGTACCTTGCATACACAGCACTCAACGCACAAGATTAAACGTACCAGCGGAAAATAACAAAAAGAAAAATCACAAATAAAATACTAAAGATAAACGAAACAAATTAAAACACAAATAAAGGTTACGAGGAGCAAACACAAAAATCACAACCCTTAGCCTTCCCCAACAACGGCGCCAAAATTTTGATTCGAACTTTTGTGTTCCTACTTTATGAATATTTGTCAATTATTCAAAAGCTCGCTCGCAAGAGTACGAGTTTGCATGTAGGTTGGGTAAGTTGAACCGAGTCGACCTTTTGAGGAAGACTAGACTCTGAAGTTCGTTTTGTGTTTGATTTGACGAATAAGAAAATAAAAATAAAACTAATCTAAACACGTGGACATGGGGGTTTTTGTTGGAGAGATATAGGAACTAGAGATTAATTAAATTAAGAGCAATAAATTAAATCTAAAGATTACTTAAACTAATAACTAATTAATTAAAATTAAAGATTATTTTAACTATGAGCAATTAAATTAAATCTAGAAATTATTTATTCTAAGAGAAAATTAATTAAAATATTTTTAAAACGATTCAAAAAAACTAGAGTTCTAGAGCCTTGATTCGTCTCCACGATCGCTTAGGAAGTCCCAATTGATGGTTCACAACGAATCTAGGCTCTAGACCCATAAGATCTAGCTAATAATAATCATCATAATAAACCCAACAAAATCACAATCACGATTTGTCGTGGAAGCAATAATTAATTAAACTAATTGAAAAACATGTAACTAAATTAAAGAGCGAAAGAAATAATTACATACTAATTAAGCTAAGAAGATCTGCAGCGTTTTAGTGAAGAAATCTTGAATCTAAACTAATCTAAAGTCTAAGAATTTAAATCTAAGAATTATGAAGAGAAACTAAGAAATCGAAGGGCACTCGTTGGGGTTGTCAGCCCCTAAGAGGCCTTAAAACCCTAGGACTATGATAATGTATGTAAAAATCCGAAATACATAGGGTATTTATAGTTGTGGGAAGTCTTGGGAAGTAAGAAACCCTAAGAACGCATTTTTCAGCACGTTGGCATCGATTGACGTCGGTTATTGCGTCGATCGACGCAAACTGGTCCGATGCTACAGAGAGTTTTGTGGGCAGTTGCGTCGACCGACATCGGTTCTTGCGTCGACCGACGCAAACTTGTCGACGTGGGCGGACTGGTCGAGCGACGCAGGCAGCAGTCGGCAGCGCTCGGCAGGGCTGGTCGGCAAGGCTCGACAGGCTTGGTCGGGAGGTTACTATAACGGTTTCCAGATGGAATAACCGTTATAGAAAGTTGACAGCTTCAAATTCTTCAAATCGCGGCCCGTTTTCGCTGAAACTCTACTCGTTTGCCCATCCTTGACTAAGTCCAAACTCAAATACTTCTAAATACCTAAAATAAACATAAAATTAATTAAAATATGATAAAAACAAGTCGGAGATAAGAAATTACGAAAATATGTCCAATCTATCCAACTTTCATCAAAATCAATAATAAAAACTAAATAAAATACTAACTAAAATCAAGACAAATTCGTGTTAATCAGCGTGGCCGGCCGCGCTCGGTAGCTCTCGGCCAGCGTCGGCAGCTGCGGAAGGGAGCGCTCGGTTCGGGCCGGCTCGGTTCAATTTTTGGGCCTCGATGCCTTCACCTATAAAATGGGAATTTAAACCATAAAAAACCATGATTTACCACAAGCCTCAAGTTAATCGGACCATTTAACCAAATTAAATATAAAATTAATAAGAAACACGAAAAAAAATAATAAAACGAGAAAACAAATGAAAAACCTAACGAAACTCGATTAAAAACTACTATAATCAACATAAAATCCTAATTAAAAACACGAGAAAAATACCACAATTTCATGCGTTTTACCCTTTGAGATGGTTGTTTCATTACCCTTCGGGGCAGGCTGTTTGTGTTTTACCCTTCGGGGCGGTTGTATTATTACCCTACGGGGCGGGCTGTTTGTGTTGGAACCCTTCGGGGTGGATAATGGTTTTATGATGTACCCTTAGGGGCGGATAGCTCTCTTTGATATCTAATAAATTTGGCAAATAATTTTCATGGTTTTTTCGAATGGCTAAAGGATGTGATTATGTTGTTTTATATATGTTTGATGTGGATATGTTTGACTTACATATCTTTATCGAATTGTTGTTATGTCTTTACGATCTAACATATTTAGTCTATATCTGCGAGCTTGTTTTAGCTCCTTTGGGTTATTTTTGATTCATAGCGTGATTAGTTTTCTTTGACTTCGTGGTTTTATGGAGGTTGGAAGTATGGTTGCGATTGGTTGTGAATTCGCAGGTTCATATATGGTTTGAGTTGTAGAGCTATGCATATAATAAACATAGAAATGGAATTGTTCATACATATAAGCAGGGTTGTTAATAAATTGTGCGAGCAAAATACAGGTTTTGAAATTTAATAAAAGCAGCAAGCCATCAGGTCGCGCTCGGCCCAGAAGCAGGAACAATGTCATCAAGCGGCGTGTCCCGCTCGGCGGAGAGTTTGGCAGACAATACAGCTCAACCTTGGCAAGACAGCCACCACTTAGCATCAATCGGCTGGTTTATGTCGCCCTTGAAAGAGCTGAAGGTGGGAAGCATGTCAATGATGGCAGGCACGTCGGGTGCATAAGTGACGTTCAGGGCCGCAAGTTGGTCCTTGATTATTCCAGCAACCTTGAAGACCCATTCTTTACTGCCAACTGCCATTTTGCCAAAGTACAAGGAAGACTTCTTGTACGCCTTCAGCAGCTCTTCCCGGTAGGCGCCCATGTACTTTTGGCCTACGTCGCTCAACAAGAAAGTTCGCCGCCCTTCAGATACACCTCGCTCATGCGCCACCTGGTTCTGCTCCTCAAGGTCCTGATTTTGTGCTTTGAGCTCCTCGACCAAACGAGCTTGTTTCTGGGCGTCCTTGATCTCATTGCCCAGACGAGTTGTTTCATCTTTCAAGCTGTTCACCTGGCTCTTCAAAATGAGTATCTCCTCCTCGCGAGCTTTCAGCAGGTGATTCGCCCCATCCAATTCTCCTTGAGTCAAGGATAGCTGTCGGGTTTGTTGTTCAGCTTGGGCGGTCAGCTCGTCACAGGTCTTTTGGAGACCGCTCTCAGTGGACCGAGCTAGCAGTTTCTCAGATAGCTTAGATACCAGGGAACTCAGCTACATCATGAAGTAATATAAGGGTTTGCAGGTATTATCTTGGTAAGGAGAGGATTTCTAAGTAATAAACTACCTGTTTGATTATTCGTTCGTCGAGGAAGGCCTGGATCTCCTTGGCATTGTCACACTGGGCCAATCCTTTTCCCAGGTCGGGAGAGCTATATGAGTTTGCGGTGTGGGTTTTTCGGAGGCGATGCATTTCTGGACAGGAGAGCTCGGGCTCTTAGCAGCGGGCTTGAGGGGTCGTTTCCCCTTTGAGGACCTCTGGACCAGTTGCACTTCCTCCAGGTCGTCCTCCACTTCCTGGTCAGCCTCTGTCCTGAAGGCTTGGTGCAGCACCTCATCCATGTTGATGACTGAGGGAGGAGGTGCCGATGTGACGGCGGGTTGCGGGTCGGTTTGTGCAGTGATTTCTTCTGAGCTCAATGAGGCGCACTTGTTGACGAATGAAACTGCAACAACAAAGGGGTACGTTATTATTTATTTGTGACATATGATGGTGGTGTACAATTGTATAACATAAGAGACCTACCAAATTCCGATTGGGTCATGGCAAGATCTGGGTCGACAGAACGAGAGTCGATGCCCACGAATTTGAAAAGTTTGGACCGGATAGTGAGTCGCACCACGTCGAATGGGCGCTTACTACATTCTGCGAGCTGGTCAGAGTATTTTTTTTACAAAGCGGGAAAATGTGTTGGACTGGGAGGATTGGTTTGTTTCGAGGTGTGGTATTGCAACTCGGTTTTGAAAGGCCAGTCCTCGGTATTGTGACTGAAGAAGAAATTTATCCTCCATTCAGGAACTTTATTTAAGGGACTCACTAAGAACCGGGCTTTGCCGGTGCGAGCAGAAAGATAAAAAGAATGTCTTTAGTATTTTATTTAAAAGCAAAAGTGTAAAAAACCTGGGTCAGGTTGAGTATTATAATATTTACATAGTATAATATACCCCGCCAAAAATTTCATGGAGTTGGGGGTCAATTGTAAAATGGGGACTTTGTATAAGTGGGCTATCTCGATATTGAGTTAGTGCGGGAGGAATCTAAATCCCGACCTAAGTAGCTCATCGAAGGGGGTAATGTGGTTTGGAGAAGGTTTTATGGGGTCTAAGTGGAGGATATCGGGTAGGACCATTTTGGCGGTCTCCGGAAGGTTGAGTGTTTGTTGGAATTCTTCAAGTTTTTCTGAATCAGGGAGTAACCAATAGTTATGCTTGATCGCCCTGGTTGTCAGGGGTGAGGGAAGTAGCTCGGCAGCACCGGCTGTTTGAGTCACGAAAGGGCCGCTTGCTTAAATTATATTACTGGATATTCTAAGAAGTGCTCGCAAGGTGGTGGGTTATTGGGTTTGTGTAAGGGAATTCCCTCTGGAATATCTACAATGTCTAAGGGGACAGGAGAAGGGTCTTCTGGTATATTTTCTAGGAGGGCTTGGGCGTCAGTATGAGTCCTAGTCTGGGCCTCTAGCTCCGACCAACTAACGTTGCCTTCTGGTTCGTCAAGAAGGCCGAATGGGAGGAGAAGAAGGCTGTTTTCGTCCTCTCTTAGAAACATAAAGGTTTTCGGTGGGATTGGAATCAGGGGAAAGGTTTGGATTTTGGGAATTTGGGGTGGAAGAAGCTAATTTGGTCATTTATTGAATATCACAGGGGGAAAAACAGCATAAAATACAACAACACTCAGCAGATGCAACACATATATGAATTTAATTTTTTTTTTGTTTATAAAAGAGAATATCATTAAAATAAAAGGGTACAAGAAATACCCAAAAAATATTGTACCAAAATACAACTTTAGTAACTAACACAACAATCTAGGATTTGCAAGCCAATTTTTAAAAGAGAAACTAGACCCCAAAGGATCCTTAACACTAATCCAACTCAATGTTCTAGCCTTAATCTCCTCCACCATTTTTAAATTAATTACTGAAAAAGAAGATTTAGGGGACTTACACATTTTTACCGTCGTGGAGGTCGATGATAAACGATGTGCTGTTTGTAGTTTTTGGTAAACCAGGGAGTATGCGAGCTTTTTTGCAGAGCGAAAATGGCGATTTTTGCTTATGTTTGTGGTAAAGTGACAAATGAGGGGGACGGAGGGGTTTTGTGTATATTGGGCGGCGTAAAAATCTGATGGGACGTATTAGAGCGAGAAGTTGGTAGGGTTAGAGGAATGTTTTGGGCCGTTTGTTTTGGGCCCACAGCGTTTATTATACTATGAGAAAATGGGGGGAAGACGCGTGTCCTACGCTTTGTCAGGCTGTATTTAATGAATCTTTGAGGAGATGGGATGGGTAAAGGAAAGCGTGTTTTAACTTTTAGGGTGCGTATGATTACATTTTCTTGGATTATTGTACCCGATTATAACTTCAGGTCGTTGGAGAAAGGTTCTATGGTCTCAGGTCGTCATAAATGGGGTCTGGGGATTCGGCCTGGGGACTGACTGGTCTTTTGTCGCGATCTTAGCGAGCTGATCTTTTGGAGGTCGCGATCTTATATGGTAATTTTTTATGGGACGACTGGTATTATGCCTCGGTATGTCGAGTTAGGTTATTCTAAAATATGATTTTGTAAGTTGGCAGGGTAATTTATTTATATTTTATGTTTTATTGTTCTTTTTGGGGTGGGTTGTGTTCTTTTAACTTCCTGTTTACATGTCCTACCTGATTTCGTACCTCAATCAGCTAAAACATAGGGGACTAGCTGATACGACACTAAAAATCCATACATAATATATGTGGGTATTTATGGTAAGCGACCTCATTTCTTGGAATGAGCATTTCTTCTGAGATGTGGGCGAGCTGGTTTTGTAGAGTAGCGACCTGAAGTATGAGGATGAGTTCTCATATAGGGTCGCGACCTCTTATACTTTTAGCTTGGTCATGGGCTTTATAAATATTAGGCCCGAATGGGCTCATATTGATAGTATTGTGGGGCCCCGACGAACTATATGGAAAGAATCACAAGCTCGGGCCTATTCTGGTAATTTAAGCGAGAGATCCATTATTTATGGGAACTTAGCATACAGGAGAAATCCTAATTCTAAGTCGGTCATGATATTTAAGGAATTGTGGTGGGAGAAGGGAACCCTGGCTTGGGGAGCACTTCTCTTGTCTCTATAAAAGGATGCATACCTCTCTTTATTTCTAAGTTGTTTTGATCACGGTTTGAGCTCTCGAATATATCTCTCGCACTATCTGATTTAAGTATCGGAGGACCTTCGCTGGGGCCGTCCCCCGCCTTGGCTGAAGGAGTTATTTTGCAGGATCGGTTAGGTCGACAGGAGACTTTTTGGAGGCTTATCAGGTCGCTGTGACGTGATTGAAAGCTATTTCAGGTCGCTAATTTCAGATTTAAAATTAATGACCCCTATTTTTGGTGATCAATCTTTTTGGTTTTATCAAATAGCCAGACCCTTCTTGTATTCGATCAACCTTACTTAATTTGACTTCTTTGTGATTTAATATTGATCAAGAGGAGTATGTATGACAGATTGGATTATAAATGTCATTTTTAACTTATTCTTGTAGCAAAATAATTTATTTTCAAATCAATCTGTCAACAACCTCTATACCCTAATTAGCAAATAAGGGAGTGAAGTTCGCAATGTTTTTAAGTTAAGTGCATTTCTTGTTATTAACTTAAGTCGGGAAATTTTATTGAATTTCTAACAAAAACGTAAACTGAAATCAAACATTTCAATAACTATATGAACCTAAGCATTTTATCACAAGACTAGTTTGTTTGTTTGTTTGTTTTTCAAACTCGACCCTGTATGACAATCTGATGGAGCAGAATCTTTGCAGGTTGATCGAACCCTTTTTGAGAGTCGAAACTGCACATGTGCGCAGCAGTGATCGAGTTGCCAGGTTAACGTGTGGAGAAGAAATCTCGTCTCAGATGATTCTGGAAAAGAATTTCGCAGGGACAAAAGATCAGGGCGCTGGTTTCTTGGTCATATTTGATTATCATAAGAATGATGCCATTTACGCCGTGCACTCTAATTATTCTTAAGGTTTAGTGTATGAATATTAAGCTAAAAATTTGAAGAAGCTTTTGAGTATGTTTTGTTTGTGGTTAGTATTTGGGAGTTTTTCTTGTATACTTGTAGTGATGGCAGTGAAAACATGTACATCGAAGACAACTCATATTAACATCACAAATTGTTAAATGATTGCAGTTCATGTTTACACCATAATCTAAGTAAAATTTATTGTTTGGTCTCTCCACTAAGATATACCTTTCTTTTTCCTTCCCTTTTAGTCGAAGGCTTTAAGAACATAAAATTGTTTTGTGCAATAGTTTTATCAGACAAATAATGTCTTCATCTTCAAATGATTGTTCCACTTGGAATTAGGGCATCCTTGATTACAGTGACAATCCCACTCTTGATGAAGTAACCATCCGTCTCTCTTGCTGCCTCTTGCACGTTGTCGCTGTTAACGATCTGTAAGAGTAATAAGATATATGAATCAATCAGGCGGCGAATTTTGACATGTAATAAGTTATATTTAGCAAATGCATGATAAATAGGCCCCGCTTCATCTTGAAAAGTCAAAAGTTCACCAAAGGTTACATGAAATTGCAGGCTTCACCTATACAGAACTCCAAAGTAGTCATTATGCCTTTAATACCAAGCATGGTCAATTGTTGCTTCTATTTGTCATTTGCTGTTGATTATATCGCCACATGAGTAGTGAGCTAATGTAAACAAGAATAAACACTAATGGCCCATCCATTTCGTACTTGAATGCAACCATAAAAACTTGTGTCCTTTTAACTTTTTAGGGCTCTTGTTTTAGTTTTTCTTTTCTTTACTTTTTTGTTTTTTTAGTTAGTTTACTTTTTCTTTTTCTTTTTGGCTTTTTTTTTAAATTATTATAAGATTTGATTATAGGAAACCTGCCTAATGGTAAGACGGTTTGACGGGAGTGTGCTTCCAATCTTTTAAGTATTATAACTTCACAATATCCTAAAGAAACCAAGGATCTTACCTTCACATTTTCTCCAACGCGAGCGTTTTTGTCAATTATTGCCCGCTTAATGTGAGAATTCTTGCCAATACCAATCGGAACGCCACCTTTTGCTGCTAGGAATCTCCTATCCGCATCAGTCTGGTTCCAGAGACAATTAACAGTAGGATTAGTATTTGAGCATTCAATGAAAGGATATATAATTATGAATAATTCCCCTCTGGGTAGTCTAATTACAGACAAACTCAATTATCTTTCAAAATTAAAAATACCCGGACATATGTTTTTTATATCACAAATCGCACCTAATGTCTCAAGGGGATATTCGGAATTTATAAAGATAATTGGATTATTTTTTAATTAAAACAAGACCACGGTGGTAGTTTTTTGTAATTATCCTTTGAATACCTATGTGAAGCACTAATTTTCAGCACACGATCAAGCAAGTGTAATCAGTCGTGAATTACCTCATAATAGTCAGCTCCCATCAACAATGTGTCTTCAATGATTGCACCCTCCGATATGCACGATCGCAGACCAATTACAGAATGGTGAATCTTACAGTCCTGAGAACAAGTTGAAGAATACAATCTCAGATAAAAATAATAATAAAAAATATAATAATAATAATAATAATAATAATAATAATAATAATAATAATAATAATAATAATAATAATAATATACTTTTATGACACAACCCTCGCCAATGACGCTGTCAGTAACATCGGCATTGAGCATTTTGGAAGGTGGCAAGTAACGTGGTTGCGTATATATTGGAGCCGAGCGGTCATAGAAACTGCATTGTATGAACCAAAATCATTATTATTATTGGGATAAATGTTTTAATACCGAGGAATTAAGCCCTTAGGCAACTT
Source organism: Phtheirospermum japonicum (assembly GCA_014905375.1). Classification (NCBI taxonomy): domain Eukaryota; kingdom Viridiplantae; phylum Streptophyta; class Magnoliopsida; order Lamiales; family Orobanchaceae; genus Phtheirospermum; species Phtheirospermum japonicum. Next base: position 25,064 of record BMAC01000772.1, read on the forward strand.
ACCTGAAATCTGGTACGGGTTTCTTGGTAATCCCTAAATTGGCATTGTAGAATGCCTCGATAGTCCCGATGTCTTCCCAGTAACCATCATACAGATAGGCCTGAACCTGGATGTTGAAAATTACGTTCTACTTGTTAGGGGAGAAAGGAAAAATGAACAACATTTTCATGATTATTTCTCATATATTTCAACAAAATAAATAAATAAGCATAGTTATAGACATTTGTGTTTGATCAAACACACGATGTACAATTCCCACTTTATTTTATTTCATTAATGTTGTTAGGTAGTCTCTGTGTCTAAGCAATAAAGGAAACAAAGTTAAAATATAAAAACTAATGGAGGTGTTTTTTTGTTTTTTTTAGTGTTTGTTTTAACTAAACATAATGGATAACCATGGCCTTGCTGTCAGCTGCATTGTTCATAACTTACCCTCAAACCAATCGAAGTGGCACCTGGAATCACTTCACTTCCAAAATCATTGGCTTCTGGAAATTTCTCACGCAGCAAATTCAACATCACATCCTTGCTGAAAACATATATACCCATACTTGCTATATAAGGCATTTCCTTTGCTCTCTCGTCGTCAAGACCCAAAATCGTGGTGTCAACCTTTGCATAAATTAATAAATAGAATTTGTAAACAAAACATGAAAAAGCAAATAATAACAATAATATAAGAAGGGGACGGTGGTCATTTTTCCATTTTTACCCTCATCGCGTTCAGTTGTTCTCCCTTTGGCTTCTCGGCGAATTCGATTATTCTTCCTTCCTCGTCGATCTTCATTAGACCAAACGCGGTGGCACGTTTTTCGTCCATTGGCAATGCTGCAACTGTTATATCAGCGTCTGTTTCTCTGTGTGCTTGGATGAATTTCTCGTAATCCATCCGATACAAATGATCCCCAGCAAGAACCAGAAATTCAAGAACGTCTTGTTCTTCAAAAAGCCATAGGTATTGCCTCACAGCATCAGCTGTACCCTAACAGAACCCCCCCAAATAAATAAACAAACAAATAAATAATAATAATAATAATAATAATATAATAAACTTTGAAAATTACAATAATCACTATTGAGTTATACATTTTTCACTTGCTGTCAGTGGAGCTAACGGAAATGATGATGTTATCAAATATTTACAATAACTTTCTTTTTAATATGACAAATAACCCCAACTTTTGATCTAACATTTAACAATTATATCCATCAAATTTTCTAAAATTTTACAAATAGCTAAGAAGAAAAGCTGGGGCTCTTTGTTATCTCAGAAAATCAAGAGGGTCGTTTTCTAAATTTCTAACCTGGAACCAGTTTGGATTCTCTGGGCTTTGCTGTGCAGCAAGAACTTCAACAAACCCTTCATTCTTGTAGCCACCCATGTTACTCGCGTAGGCTCGTGACAAGTGACGGTTAAGAGATGCAGAGTTAAATTGAGTAAGGACATAGATCTTGGATATGCTGCTGTTCAAACAATTACTAACTGGGATATCGATCAATCGATAATTTGCACCCAGAGGGACAGCAGGTTTCGCTCTTTTCTTGGTTAGAGGATAAAGCCGCGTCCCGGCCCCACCTCCAAGTATGATTCCCAGAACACTCTGCACGAGCACATATCAAAGGATTGGCTCAAATGAGGTATATTATAATAGTTTTAACACCAGGGTGTACATGAAATCAATTCATTGTCAAATGAGCTAAATATGATCAGTATCATTTCTCAAACATCATCAGATGGTGCGGTAAATAATTTTTTTACACAATTTCAGAATTAAATACAATCCTCATTTACAAGCCCTGATACTTTTTATTCATCATGAAAATTGTACAGTGAATAAACAAAGATAAACAGAACCATACCTCTTTTCACATCTACAAACACATATGTAGCAAATAATCATGATACACTCTCACCATGCATATATCAAGAAAATTAAGCCAAAAAGATGTATATACTAAGGGTCTGCTGTCAAACTCTAAAAAAAAAAAAAAAAGCTTCTCAGCTTCTAGCTGGAAAATTATATAGTCATGATAATCCTCACCATGCATATCAAGAAGATTAAAGCCAAAATGTATGCTGACTGATTGCGAACTATTAAAAAAAATAAACATGAGGCTACTGCATAGAAGTAATGAATCAAATTAAAATACAAACAGTATGACAAGATAACCCAATCAGCAAATGCATCACACATACACAATAAACAATTCCCATAAAAATCAAGAGAAAAAAAAAACTACTACTCAGTAGCACCACATTACACAGAAAGGAAAATAGAACATACTGAGCTGGCATCCGGGTCAAGACAAGTCTGAGAATAGCTTGAATCCGAAACAGCTTTCGGAGACACAACACGGGCAGCGGGCAATCTGCCCGCGCCATTGCTTTTATAATCGTTTCCTTGGAGATTCAGACACACAGCGCCCCCGAAAAGCTCCGATTTCGACGAACTGATGGTGGGCTTGCAATGCAATTTTCCCTTCACATTTGGTTCGAGAGATGAAGAAAATGGGAGCCCAGAGATTTTGCTGAACCCAATAGGCGATGACGATGCCACAGCCGCCATTTTGCAATCTCACGCCTGCACCACCACTTTTCAGTGGAATGTATGTACAGTGCTTATTTTATTGAGATTTTATATGAATTGACTGGTTACTGGGTCTGGGTTGATTGATAATAAACGGATTATTTAGGAAAATACAGAATTGTTAAGTAGTAATCGACGACTTGTTAGAAGTGTGTGCTGAGGAGTGATTTGAAGCGAAGATCTGATCATAACGACTTTGGAACAATACACGCCACTTAATTTGCTTTTGCGTTTATTTTAGATATTTTATTTTATTTTTCTTTTAAAGAATCATGATTCTACTTCTATATTTCTCAGATACATAATGGGAAATTGCTTGTTATGTTATGCAAAATTGCAAAATAATCCCAGTAATTTAGGGGTGGTGGCAATTTAATACCACTAAATATAATTAGTGACAAATTTATTCAATAACTTATAAAAAGATAACAATTTAATCTCAATTTCGCCGTAAAACAAAAGACTCGTCGGATTCTGTCATTTTCCAGAGAAAAAGTGTTGACTTGGACCAATTTTAACCAAGTCAATGATGATGTAGCAAAAGATAATAACAAAAATTATAAATTTTATTACAAAATTAGAAATTTATTTTAGAATTTTAAAAAACTATTTAAATTTAAATAAAAAAAGATGAAAAATATATTAAAAAGTTTGGGATTATTTTAGATTTCCAAAAATCACTTGTAAAATATAAATCTAAAACAAAATCTAGGGAAATATTTTAAAATCTGAAACTATTTTAAATAAAAAAAAAGATGATTCAGAAATAAAATTTTAAAAAAAATCTGAGAAAATATATTATAAAATTCAGGATTATTTGAAGTACGTAAGAAAAATATATAAAATCAATAATAAATATGGAAAAATATTTATTAAGATTCAGGTTTTTTTCTTAAATATGTAAAATTTTAGATTAAAATACATAATAAAAAATATCCAGAAGATATTTTATAGAAGAAATTATTTTGCATATGAAAAGAGAATGTTTTAACATAAATCTAGAAAATTATTTTATAATACCTGAAATTATTATAAATATTAAAAATATCATTAAATATAAAAGCATTTTCAGTATTCTATAAATATTTACCCATATTCTGTTTTGATTTATATTTTAATATTTCATTGCATATTCAATATAATTTCAAAAACTTTATAAATCATTTTCCAAATTTTATTTTATTTTTTATTTTAATTACCTTCTTTTTCATATTTCATAAAAAATAGATTTTAAAAATATTTTCAAGTTTTTTTTTATTTTATAGTTTAATAATATTTTTTTGGCATATTTAAAATATCTCAGATTTTATAATATATTTTCCATTTTTTAAAATATTTTATTTTAAAAGATTCTTAAAATAAGTTTCTAATTTTAAATAGTTCTTTTAATTTTTTTCCACATCATCATTGACTTTGTCAAGATTGGTCAAAGTCAATATTTTTCGCCGGAAATTGAAAAAATCCGGCGAACTTTTGTTTTCCGGCGAACTTTTGGTTAAAAAGCTATTTTTTTTTTATAAATTATTGGGTAAGTTTGCCACCGGATATATTTAGTGGTATTAAGTTGCCAACCCCCTAAGTTATTGGCTATTTTGCAATTTTGCCTTATATAAAATTATAAGTTATTGAGGCCTTACTACTGGAATACTGGTATTTTCTTGGACATAAGTTTTTATTATCGCTATTTTTGGTTAGTTGTTCAACATACTATTTAAACAATGTGGGAGTTTGGTTGTAGAAATTGCTATGCGATAATCGAGCAACAGTCTAAGGTCTAGGGCCTAGGAAAAATACTATACTGTTGAAGGAAAAAAAACAATTAGTGTGCCTTCGTCAACAAGTAACTGATGAGGGACAATTAGGTATTTTATTATCTGTACCCTATATAAAGGGAGTCTTTGATGAATAAGAGAACCCTAATTTCTACCGTCTCCATAGTCTCTCATTTGTGTCTTCTTCTATTATACTTTTCCTTTTACACGTTATCAGCACGAAACTCTAGTGATCGAGAATAAGCCTCCATAACCAAAGCAACAATTATACAATTTTCGTAGGTCGAAAACCCAACTGCGTTGTATGTTTGAAAAATCGTTTTCTCGAGTTTCAACCATCGGATCGAGCTTAAAATTTTACAGAACCTTCCAGACCTTTTGAATTACATTTTGAATGGAAGAGATTGGATTCAAAGATACGAAAAAATTTATATAAATTTTCGAACAAAGCACATTCTTCTTTCGCGATTTTCTGTGCAGAGTTTTTCAAAACACGATTTCTCACAATCGAACCGTTGGACTAAGACAAATTTTGGATATGTTATTCCAAATATATATAGGTTCAATATAAATGATGGAGATTGAATATGACGTCTGAAGAACCCGATTATAAATTTCGAACAGAGCTGATCCTGTTTCTCAGAACTGTCTGTCTAGCTTATTTTAAAAGTTCAATTACGCACAATCTAACAGTTGGATGAAGGTGGATTTTGGATATATTATTCAAAACACGTAGAGGTCGAATCTATATGGTGGAGATCAGATTTGAAGCTTTTCATAACCCGAAACCTAAAACCAAAATTAGGTAAGAATCATGACCTCCAAGGTAACTCGAATTACCCTATTATTTATTAAATTCAACTAGTAAATATTTGGCAATATGTATATATGGCATGGTATGTATTATTGTACATGTATATGTATATATGTTACCTATGATTATATGCATGTGATGTTATATGTAATATTGACAAACATGAAATTTTGCAATAATTTTAATGTATTCATAGAGTACATAATATATTATTACTTATGCTTTTAGATGATTTCTAAGAAATCGTAAATAAAATTATTTACACGATTAGATGAGAGATTGATCATGATTTTGCCAATATATTTAGTTAATCATGAATTTCGATGAATTGATAGATTTCATGTATGATGATCATGAATTTCGATGAATTGATAGATTCATGTATGTTGGTAATTCTCTTCAAGTTGATTTTATAAGCTACTTTCAATGTATGTATCATTGATTGTACATTTGCATATTTTCATGATAATGAAAGTTCATGAACGATACAAAATTGTATAAATAAGTCTTGTGATAAAGTATATTCACACGATATCAAAGAAAGATTATGACATATTCATTATCTAGAGAAATTGATTAAACTAACTCAATCTAAATACAATTCAATATACTCAAAAGAAATTGAGTACTACCATCATTGGTTTGATGTGGAGACTAAAAGAACTATAATTCCACAATAATATCATCCACCAACCCCTAATTGACAAAGAAATGTCAAACTTAGTCAAAGTCAATTCTCTTATGAACTTGAGAATTCATATTGACCCCAAATCTTATATTTAGAAACACGTGTAGTTTCAAAATCTCAATAAAATTTTGGATGTACTCTAAATGAATTTTGTGAAACACGACTTCCAAGCCTAAGAATTTAGTGAAAAGAAATTTTTTTGCTTGCTAAAAAGGATCAATGAATTTGATATGTTGAGACTAAAAAAATGTCTTACCATATGTGAAAAAAGAAAGTCACTTTAAATGACAATAAGTATTGAGAGACACGATCTCACTCTATTTTTTTCACTTGAGCAAACATACAGATGCACTTGTATAATATTAATTATAATAATAAGTCATTGAGAGACATGACATTATTCTTCATAATACCATTGTTAGACCTCCGAATAAAGAAATCTTTTGAGGCTAACTAGGATCGATATGAATAGTGGAAATAACCTCAAAGTAAAGGGGAATAGGTATTTTGATCCCTACCTATGTTGGAAGAATGGGACACGAGGTAAGATATGTAAAAGTTCGTGATATTTATTAGTTATTGTAGAATTCATGGAGGTCCCTCCAATAACATTGCTTAGTCAATGGATATCCTCTATTTTGATTGATGAAATTTGTTTGTTTCTTACTTTACAAAGAACTTGTGAAAATATAATCAATCATTCATATTAGACTATTGTATTTGGTCTTAAAGTTTATTTTGAGTTAGATTTATATGTGATGTGGCCTGATTTAATTTAATTATTATTTTATTGGGCTTATTGGTAAAATTTGGATTTCATTCTAAATCATTGAATGTGGGTGAGTTTCATTACCACACATTCACATACAAGGTTCAGGAGTAAACTATTAGATATAATGTAACATATCTAGTAAGTAATATAAAATATTAGAATGAAAAGTATATCATTCAAATATCTCCGAAGAATGTGGGAATTTGTCGAGTAATAGACAATTATTCACTTAATTGATATTTATATGTGACAAAGTCATGAGGCCTGGTGGCACATTGATTAAAGTCATAAAAGCTCATTATGACCAAGAGCGAACGAACCTTATTAAGTTTGATGATATTCATGTTGATGATTATCATTAAGAAGTACATTATGAGGATGGGATTATACTTTTAGTTTATGTGTAAGAAAGCACGTTTTAGAGTTAATCTAGTAATTTTACTTTACTACTTTTGATTATTGAATCATAAGATATGAACAACAAAGAACTTTTGGACACTGACTTATTCAAGTTTAGACACGACTGGCATTGGTTCTTTGGTCATCGTGATATGATGGTCCATATTATAAGAAATTAACATGGACATCTTTCATTTTGAGTGAAACATAAAATGAGATAGAAATTTGATGCAAAGTATAGTATCGAACTAATGTTGTTCAACTAAAGCTAGTGCATTCTAAAGTACTAGGAGCACTACATACATTCATATCTCAAAGATACATCACTCATTTTTTCAAAACTTGTTCATTAGCAAAATTGTATGATTGAGACCTGTATTTGCTAAAAGATACAAAGTATATTTTTTCATTCTTATAATTGATAATTGGTGATACATGTGGACATGACCATTCAAAATGCGGATCATTCAAGTATTTTTGGTCGATGCTTCAGCACGTATTGTTCATAAAAAGAAAAGGTTGCATTTGCAAAACTTCTAGCACATTTAATATGATTGAGGACTCACCACCCTTATAAAGCACCCACACTCATAATGCTAGAGAGTTTACATCCAAAGTACTTAATGTCTATTGCATTTTAATAAAGATCGATGTACTGGATCTTGTACCCTAATGTGCATATACAATAAGGCCTCAGAGAAAATACTGTCGAAAGGAATATAGATGGTGACTAAGACAATATTTATGCGCACTCATTTGTCTTTGCACAGGTTTATATAATATCGCACGCAACTCTTACTTATTCATTTATGAACCCCTGCTAACCAGATATTTTGCGTACCAGTTGGTAACTGGATATAAGCCTAATAATTCATATCTTCGCATATTTGATTAAGCACTATATGTGCCTATTGCGCCCCCACAGCGCATTCTATGGGTTTTCAAAGACGATTAAGTATTTATGTCGGATATGAATCTCCAACAATCATCCGCTATTTTAAACCTTTGGCAGACGATCTCTTTATCGCTAAATTAGCGAATTTGTCACTCAAATGAGATAATCTTCCCGTCGTTAGGGGGAGATAAGAAAATTTATTTTCTAATGGAACAACAGGAATAGTTTCATACTATTTCTCATTATGATCCCCGCATTTCACAATGTAACGTGAAAGTAAAGTAAAGTGAACAGTTGATCTTCAAAGTATAGAAGACTCAATTTCTAAAGTGACGAGATCATATATATACCAGCTGCAAATGTGTCTGCAAGGTTAAAGACTCCATAAGGGGCACAATGTCACAAATTAAGACATTGCAACCATACTTAGTGGAGGTGTGGTTGAGGTCTTGACTCCCAAAAGGAACAGTGCGAGGTCACTTAGTTCGATCAATACTCGCCCAAGGAATAAGAGGGCACGTATGGCACAAACTCGATTAATCATCAATGAAGATAATGACTCTCATGAGATTATCTCTGATTATACTTAATTGATCATCAATGAAAGTAATGACACTCATGAGATTATCTCTGATTATACTTATGTCCATGAATCATTATTGGAGGACGCTCCGATGTTTAATATGATTCCTGAGAATAAAGAAATCTCAATGTATAATGTGAGTTTATATGAGTTGATGGAAAGATCTTCCACACACATTGATGATAGTATCGAAACACGCTCTATTGAAATGACAATATTGAGCAAATTGACCTAATTCTAAAGAATCAATACAGGTAGAACTAAATTCACTGACAACAAGGCAGGTATTTGGTTTGGTAGTGCTAACCTCACCAAGTGTTAAGCCTGTAGGACATAAACAAAGTTTTGTCAGAAAGCGAAATGAGAAAAATAAAGCCATGAGATGCAAATCTATACTTGAAGCACAAAGTTTCTCACAACGCTCTGGAATTGACTATGAGGATATGTACTCTCTCATAATAGATGTTATAATTCTAAAGAACTGAGTATGCAGGTTATACCTGTGGCAAATATTACTTTCTCGAAATTGTTATCTTGATTTAACTCAAGAAAGCGCAATGTCATTGGAATGGAATCAAAATGTAATTTGATACCTAAAGAAACCATTGACGCGAGTTTTATTTTTCCCATTCATAAATATAATTGGGACTGCAGATGGTCTTGTAATCCCTATAGAAAATATTGAGTTTACTTCCTACTTGGAAACACCAAATAGTATCGTTGATGTTGGTTACTCATTCGATCCATGTAAAGAGATCATTATCATACATGAAGTAGTTTCGTGAGTATCTACGATAAATGTTATGATCATTCATATATCTAATG
>BMAC01000772.1:34424-46115 GCA_014905375.1 Phtheirospermum japonicum
CCTGGTGGCACATTGATTAAAGTCATAAAAGCTCATTATGGACCAAGAGCGAACGAACCTTGTTAAGTTTGATGATATTCATGTTGATGATTATCATTAAGAAGTACATTATGAGAATGGAACTATACTTTTAATTTATGTGGAAGAAAGCACGTTTTAGAGTCAATCTAGTAATTTACTTTACTACTTTTTGATTATTGAATCATAAGATATGACCAACAAAGAACTTTTGGACACTGGCTCATTCAAGTTTTGACACGACTGACATGGATTCTTTGGTCGTCGTGATATGATGGTCCATATTATAAGAAATTAACATGGACATCTTTCATTTTGAGTGAAACATAAAATGAGATAGAAATTTGATGCAAAGTATAGTATCGAACTAATGTTGTTCAATTACAGCTAGTGCATTCTAAAGTACTAGGAGCACTACATACATTCATATCTCAAAGATACATCACTCATTTTTTCAAAACTTGTTCATTAGCAAAATTGTATGATTGAGACCTGCATTTGCTAAAGATACAAAGTATAATATTTCATTCTTATAATTGATAATTGGTGATACATGTGGGACATAACCATTCAAAATGCGGATCATTCAAGTATTTTATAGTTTTGGTCGATGCTTCAGCACGTATTGTCCATAAAAATATTGCATTTGCAAAACTTCTAGCACATTTAATATGATTGAGGACTCACCACCCTTATAAAGCACCCAAACTCATAATGCTAGAGAGTTTACATCCAAAGTACTTGATGTCTATTGCATTTTAATAAAGATCGATGTACTGGATCTTGTACCCTAATGTGCATATATAATAAGGTCTCAAAGAAGACACCATCAAAAGGAATATAGATGGTGACTAAGACAATATTTATGCGCACTCATTTGTCTTTGCACAGGGTTATGCAATATTGCACGCAACTCTTACTTATTCGTTTATGAACCCCTGCTAACCAGATATTTTGCGTACCAGTTGGTAACTGGATATAAGCCTGATAATTCATATCTACGCATATTTGATTAAGCAGTATATGTGCCTATTGCGCCCCCACAGCGCATTCTATGGGTTTTCAAAGACGATTAAGTATTTATGTTGGATATGAATCTCCAACAATCATCCGCTATTTAAACCTTTGACAGACGATCTCTTTATCGCTAAATTAGCGAATTTGTCACTCAAATGAGACAATCTTCTCGTCGTTAGGGGGAGATAAGAAAAATTATTTTCTAATGGAACGACAGTAAATAGTTTCATACTATGTCTCATTATGATCCCCGTATTTCACAATGTAACGTGAAAGTAAAGTAAAGTGAACAATTGATTTTCAAAGTATAGAAGACTCAATTTCTAAAGTGACGAGATCATATATATACCAGCTGCAAATGTGTCTGCAAGGTTAAAAACCTCATAGGGGGCACAATATCACAAATTAAGACATTGCAACCATACTTAGTGGAGGTGTGGTTGAGGTCGTGACTCCCAAAAGGAATAGGGGGAGGTCACTTGATTCGATCAATACTCACCCAAGGAATAAGAGGGCACTTATGACACAAATTCAATTAATCATCAACGAAGATAATGACTCTCATGAGATTATCTCTGATTATACTTATGTCCATAAATCATTACTGGAGGACGCTCCGATGTTTAATATGATTCCAGAGAATAAAGAAATCTCAATGTACAATGTGAGTTTATATGAGTTGATGGAAAGATCTTCCACACACATTGATGATAGTATCGAACTACGCTCTATTGAAATGTCAATATTGAGCAAATTGACCTAATTCTAAAGAATCAATTCAGGTAGAATTAAATTCACTGACAACAAGGCAGGTATTTGGTTTGGTAGTACTAACCTCACCAAGTGTAAAGTCTGTGGGACATAAACAAAGTTTTATCAGAAAGCGAAATGAGAAGCCATGAGATGCAAATCTATACTTGAAGCACAAAGTTCCTCAAAACGCCCTGTAATTGACTATGTGGATATGTACTCTCCCATAATAGATGTTATAATTCTAAAGAACTGAGAATGCAGCTTATAACCTGTGGTTAACATCATATCTCTCTCTCTCTCTCTCTCTTCTCTCTCTCTCTCTCTCTATATAATATATATATATAGTATATATATATATATTATATATTTATATATATATAGGGGTTGGGTTCAAATGAGAACCCGTCATTATATGTGAACCTAGGGACTCACCTTGGACCATTAGATTGGATAATTTTGATGGTTGAGATCATGACATGTAATAATGTAAAAAAATGTATTAATTAATTAAAAATAGTATTTTGGACATATATTCAACGTATACAAGAGCACTACATTGTTCTTTAGAAAGCACAATTGATTAAGAAAAAAAATACTATGATTGTATACAAAAAGAATCGCCAAATTTCGTCTATAAACTTGCAAATCCAAAAATTTGAAATGAAATTCAAATCTTCAACAAACCATAACTTTTTCAAATTTTATTCGTTTTGAATGAAATATATATCAAATTAATCACATTCTCAAGATCTACAATTTAAGATACATATTGGCATATTTTAAAATGTAAAAAAAATATATATATAATTAAATTAAAAAAAATTGGACTGATTTTAGCACTACAGTACTTTGTAAAAAGCACAATGAATTTGGACATATAATTGCACTGTGGAATATTAGATCTAAGGCCAGGATTAGTCCCTAAGTTCACATATAATGACGGGTTTTTCATTTGAACCCAATCATATATATATATATATATATATATATATATTATATATATATATATATATATATATATATATATATACACGAAAGTGCACGCTGACCTTTCATTGCCAAGGCAAGTGACTCTAAGCCACGGAGTGCATTTGCAATTAATTTAAAACACTCACTTTATGGATATAGTGGCTTGAACTCTATCACTGAAGAAAATGTGATAATACGAGTAATATCACCACAACTCTTCTACAACCAACAACTATGTACTTTCTCAAAAATCAAGTAAATTGAGGAAGTGGAGATTTCAAAAGTTCTCTTGATAGAATAGATGTACATATCAGAGAGAGGTGTACACTTTAGGGGGAGTCTCAACATGGGTGTTGTACTCTTTTTTCTTATATCAAGTTTTATTTTTCCCATTGGGTTTTGTTACTTAGCAAGGTCTTAACGAGGTAATAATAAAATACCATTTCACCCTTTGACTTGGCATTGAAGGAAAAACACAATTAGTGTGTATTCGTCAACAAGTAACTGATGAGGGACAATTTATGTATTTATTATATGTATGTATCATGAAAATATGTAATTGATACCCTATATAAAGGAAGTCTCTGATGAATAACAGAACCCTAATTTCTACCCTCTCCATAGTCTCTCATTTATGTCTTCTTCTATTATACTTTTCCTTTTACACTTCATTATTTTTTGTTTTAATCAACCTTTTGTCCTTGGATGCTCGATTTCGAGAGAGGTGATCTTTTCACTGATTTGGACATAAATCGTCTTGCCTTAAGTGCGCCTAAGTCAATTATTCCAATGCTGACAATCCAAAAAATCAAAGCCCAATACAAAAAATTTATTCATTTTAATCGAGGAATATTCTTTTTGGTGCGAAATATGAAATGGTATAATTGGAGATGAAATTTGAGTTTATTGCATTTTTGCCTTATTTTGGTGCAAAACCTACACCAAAATAGTGAAAAGTGTTGGAGACATAGTAACAAATGGTGCCCAAAAATTGATTTTCCCGCTATATTTTGAGTAGACGTTTCAACTCGATTTATACCACAAATATTTCGATTTCTCGCGATACGGGCGAGTTTATCGCTATACTTGTTGCTAAAAACTTCTCACCCATTCCACTGTGGCATCTTTGAATTTTAGTATAAGCAGATAAGAAAATATTCATATTTACATAAAATCTCAAAGATAAAAACAAATTATGAATACTAAGATTGACTATTAAAACACTAAACTTACAAAAACTATCTATCTATATAAATAGAGGCTTAAAGAGGGAGTCAATGATGGCTAGAACATAGAAAAAGAGTCGACTAGGAATAATACCTTAATTAGGTTTTCTGTTATTATTATTTAGAGAAAAAAAAGGACACCTAGATAAATACCCTAATTAGATTTCTTTTTTAATTGTTTTTTTATTAATATTTAGATAAAGAAAAAAAAAAAAGTCATCCAAGATAGACACCCTAATTATGTTTTTGTTTATTATTATTTTTTCTTTAAAGTCCCTTTTATTTTATCTGATTAATATTATTTTATATATTCAATTACTTTTAACTATTTTATTATAATTTATATTCCGTTTAGTTACAAAGTCAAAATATGACATTCTTACATAAGTTTGCAAAATATTTTTGATGATGTGTAATATTTTATTAGTTTCACTTCACAACTTATGTAATAATCTTTTGATATCCATCATATTCGATATGATTTATTGAGAATTTTACCATTTTTGTATTTTTAACTCAAAAAAAATATTACAATTTCTCAAATTATATTTCTTAGTTTTTATATCTCGATAAGTTATGAAACCAAAAAATAATTTTCCTACATGAGTTTGTGAAATATATTTAAAAATGAGTAATATATTTTACTAATATTTCTCAAATTATATTTATTAGTTTTTATATCTCGATAAGTTATGAAACCAAAAAATAATTTTCCTACATGAGTTTGTGAAATATATTTAAAAATGAGTAATATATTTTACTAAGGTCGCTTCAACTCATTTAATAGTTTCATGATATCCATTACATTCGATAATATTTGATAAAAAAATATGATCATTTTATCAATATAGTATGTTTGCACGAAAATATTGGAATTTCACTTTCTTAAATCAATTTAAGAGTCTTGATATGCAATATGTAAGTTAATTATATTGAAGTCAACATTATAAACTGGGAAAAAGAAAAAGAACTTATATATACATATAGTAAGAATTGTTTATTGATCAACTAAATTTAAGAATTGATCAAAGAAATTGAATTTTAAATTAATCATTTTAGAGATATTGTATACATACGGATAATATGTAAATACACTTGGAATATGTTGCTTAATATTTTATATTTTAAATACACTATCTATTAAATAATTAATTATATTTAACTTTCCATACAGAGTTCTTATTGTTTTGAAAAGTTAAAAATCCCATTGATTGTATATGCACAAAATCAATTTATGATTGTATTTCAAATAACATAAAAGATATAGTCCACCTATTCAATATTGTTTTTGACATCTTTATGTGAAAATATTATTTACATTCTTTAAAATGAACACACGTGTGAAAAAGAATTATTATATACGTATTTGTTTGTTTTATTAAATATTGTACGTACCAACTAAACTAAGACACGATTTAAATATTCAAACTGGATTTGATTGATGAACATTAAATTATTTTAGTTTATGTTACTTCTGTTGATTCGTGGTTTGCTATACAATCCCATTAATAAATTTATTGCAAATATTCTTAATTAATAATTTACTTTCGAATGATATTTCATATGTGATATATTCTCTCTCTCCATTGTCAATATTACATTTCAAATGATATTTCATAAGTGATTGATCATCGATATATAAGGACAATCTATCTCAAGTTGAACTTCTTTTGAAGAATCAATTTTCAATAATAATCAAATTGTACATTTTTAAATCAAAACTGACCATTATCCACAACAGTGCAAAGAGTGCGGTCGAACCCCGTCCGCATTCGGGATCGGGCAGAGGCCAACAATCGGAGATTGCCTCAATCTGCATTATCCACAAGTACCTTGTGTATCACATTCAATCCATCGCTCTCTATAGATACACAATACTACTAATAATAATATACACCCACACAAAATTACTCTCAACCAAGACAAGACAAAACATGGCGGCGATATTAAGCAATTTCCTGCTCTTAATCACCCTCACCGTCCTCTGCTTTTTCCTACCTCCCTCCGCCGCCGCCGATAAGAAAACTCCGTTAGCCATCGAAGTCTGCAAAAACACCACCGATTTCAATTTCTGCCGGCAATCGATCTACTCCGATCCACGCGCCGCCACCGCCGACCGCGTGATTCTCGCTTACATATCCTTCACCAACGCGTATTTGAACGCGACCTATACCAGAGATTACATCGCCTCGCTGATAAAATCGGCCGGAGTTGGTGAGAATCACGACGACGTCGTACGAGGCCTGAAAAGCTGCCTGGGTAATTACGACGAAGTGGTTCGCGCCATCTCGGAGGTGCTGCGCGACTTGGACGATGAGACTTACTACGAATTCGACAAACTGTCGCTTGATGCCGAGAATAACTCACGCGCCTGCGAGCGTGCTCTCCACGGGCGCTCGCCGATAACGCAGAGGAATGTAATCTCGATAAAGCTTGCTAATATTTGTTATGTTGTTTCAAAGCTCTTTCAATATAACGATTAACTCAGATTTTTCCTAGTTGTGTGGTTTCTCATTTTTCTAACTTTTTTATTAGTTTTAATATTGGAAGTTCGTCTTTCTCGGCTATGAGCGTTGTTGACCGGAAAAATTGCTTTTTTGTTCCATTATATTGTCCACTTTTCAATTTAGAATCAGGATATTGTCCACTATCAAAATACATACACGAAATTGGTAAAATTATCAAAAAATGTACAAAATTATCACTTTCGTGCCAAGATGATGACGTGACGTGATTATGTATTTACTTATCATTTTTTATTTAATTTTAAATAATTAATTATTTTCTTATTATTTTTCTTTAATTATAATTATTAAGAATTTGACAAAATTATTATTTAATTATTTTACCTAGGGTTTGGGCTGATTTAATAAATATAGAAAATTATTATGAGGTCCCTAAAGTATATCTAATTTTCAAAAATACACCCTTAAATTTTTAAAACCTTTCACTTCTACCTCTCAACTTTCTACCATCCATTAATTACCACCTCCGTCTTCTACATTCGTCGGCCATCAATCGCTCCAGCCACCACCTATACCCACACAAAGCACACTAACACAAACAAACTCACAAAGAAAGAACCAAATTCTAATTGCAAAATAATCAAAAAATTGCTTGCACCTACGCCGCCTTGGTTCTTCACGATGATGACATTGCCGTGACTGTCGAGAAAATCGCCACGCTAGTGCAGACGACGAATCTGACGGTGGAACCATACTGGCCGAGCCTTTTCGCTAAGCTTTGTGAGAAGAAGAACACTGTGGATCTCGTCATGAACGTTGGATCTGGAGGAGTCGCCGCCGTCGCGATTTCTGCTCCTGCCGGAGGCGCTTCTGGTGGTGCCGCTGCTTGTTTGATGACATGGGGTTGGGTGGGTTTGGATCTGCAGAGTGTCGTGGGGTTGGGTGGGTTTGGGTTAATTAAAATAGAAATAAATAAATAAAAATGAAAATAAAAAAAAGAGAAAAATGAAATTTAATATAAGAAATTAAATAAAAAATGAAAAGTGAATACATAATCACGCCACGTCATCATTTTGGTACGAAAATGATAATTTTGTACTTTTTCTGATAATTTTACCAACTTCGTGTATGTGTTTTGATAGTGGACAATATTTTTATCCTAAATTGGAAAGTGAACAACATAATGGTCCAAAAAAGTAATTCTCCCTTGTTAATTGTTTATATTTTAATACTTTGTTTTAGATTTTTTTTAATAATTTAAAATATAAAAATTTGATTTGATGTATTACTAATATCTTTAATTAATCTTCTTCCCTCTCTTTCCTCATAATTATTTTACTCATTAAACTTGTCTTATTTCTTTAACAATAAGTATAGAAAAAGTTGAAATAAAGTGAGTAGAAAAATATATCAAATAATAATTAATTTGTAACAAGTTAAATTAAAAGGGATCGGAGCGGGTATATTTTTATGACTTATTTAATTTTTAATTATTTGGATTGGTTTTTATATACAGGGGACAAATTTAACGTTATTAAAGAAAATATCATAATTTATTTAGATCATTATTTATGATTAACTTTACATAGATTAGTTCATTGTGTAATTATATGTTCCGTTTTCTGCAGATTTAGTTGCATTTGAGGTATTCCAAGTTTTTTCTCATGATCTTGTCTAAATAAACTTTGCGGACAGAAAACACGCACGCGCGCGCAAACACACACACACACACACACACACACATATATATATATATATATGTGTGTGTGTGTATGTGTGTGTGTGTCCATGGTCGTTTTGTTGATTAGTTTTTTAATGTTAGTATTGATAATCACTACAAAAAATCCGGCAATCCTGACGGCCAAATCCGTCAGGATTCCGTCAGTATATCAAATACTGACGGCCTCCTGACGGAATATGGCCGCCAGTATATTTGCACGGATTTACTGGCGGCCAAAAAGCCGCCAGCATTTCTGACGGCCTTACTGGCGGCCGACTTTGCTGGCGGATATGCTGACGGCTTTGACCGTCAGCATTATAGACCGCCAGTAACCCGCCAGGGAAAAAGCGGGAGTTTATCCCGCTTAATTATACTGACGGCCATACCCGTCAGTATATAAAATTGGCATCGCTGACGGGTTTGGCCGTCAGGATCCTGACGGTCGCGGCCGCAAGGATATAATTTTTAATTAAAAAAAATAAGTTCGCTACTCCTGACGGTCATGGCCGTCAGAATACTATTTTTAATAAAAAAAATATATATAAGTCCGCTAGTCCTTACGGCCATTGGCCGTCAGGAATTTAACCTAAAATTCGCGTCCCCTTTCCCTCCGCGTCAGTCTGTGCAGAGAGAAGAGAATTTGAGCGCGCCAAAATTGCGTCCCCCTTCTACCTAGCCACCGCCGTCCACACCGCCACCGCCGTTCCACAGCCCGACCACCGCTCCGGTTAGCCCCAGCCCACCGCCGCGCCCGGTTCAAGCCCAGTCCAAGGCGGCCACAGCCCACCGCCGCCCTCCGGTTCAAGCCCAGCCCAAGGCGGCCGCTCCAAGGTCCACCACCGCCTGCCTCCACTTCCGGCGCCGATCCAAGGTCCACCACCACCTCCACTTTCGATTTTCATTTTATATTTTTGATTATTTTTATGTATATTTGTATTTGTTTGTATATTTTTTATATGTTTGTTGTTTAGTAATTGTTATATAATTGATTTTAAAGTTAGAGTTTAGTGTTTGTTTAAGGATTAGGGTTGAAAATTGGGTTCATTAGAAATTAATTACAAAGTTAGGGTTAAAGTATGAGTTTATTATAATTAAGTATATACTTATGATTCAATTAGCCATAATTACCTAATTAGGATTTACTTAGTGTATAATTTATAATATTCTTCAATTATAATTTAATTGAGTTTAATTTGAAATTAGGGTTTCATTTAGGGTAAAAATTAAAATAATATAATAATTTAGGGTATAATTTATAATTATAGTTTAATGAGGTTTAATTTGAAATTAGGGTTTCATTTAGGGTATAACTTAAAATTATGTAATAATTTAGGGTATAATTTATAATTAGGGTTTAATTTAGGTTTAATTTGAAATTAGCGTTTTATTTAGGGTATAACTTAAAATTATGTAATAATTTGGGTTATAATTTGTAATTAGTATTTAATTTAGGTTTAATTTTAAATTAGGGTTTCATTTAGGAACAATCAATTAATTAGAGTCCAATTTAGTAATAATTACATAATTAGGGTCCAATTTAGGAATAATTAAGCTTGTGTAGATTCTGGAGTACACTTGTCTATAAAGAGTGCACACAGCACCCGTACAGAGATTGTCCTCCTCAAACGCCCTCCCCATGTCGGCTCCAAATATACTTAATTCAGACAACGTATCTGGAGCAGACATGGTGAGGGTGGTCGAGGAAAGCGATGACCTGTATTCGAGTGCTGTGTGGCTCTTTATAGACAACGTGTCTACTTCAGAATCTACCTAGCTAGAAGCAATCTTGTATTAGGATTTTTCATTAGATTATTAGGGTTTGCTTTCAAATTTAGGGTTTATTCACCCATTATATTGTATATATATTGTTCATGCATGGGAGGCCGTGGTGATCGGCCGGGGTTTAAAAAAAATTGTATATATATTGTTCATGCATGGGAGGCCGTGGTGATCGGCCGGGGGTTTAATTTTGTTTATATATAATATTGTCATTGGTGTTGCTGGTTGTTGGTTGATTTAATATTGTCATTGGTGTTGTTGGTTGTATACCGTCGGATGTTGACGTGTGGTTGACGGCGCCGGCCGGGAGGTTTTGTCCCTCCAATAGAGGGTTTTCAAATTTTATTTTTAAAAACGTGATAGGGTGTCACGGGATTTTATTTAAGTTTTCAAAATATTTTCAGAAAAATGTGAAGGTGGTAATTGCTTATTTGGAACCTTGGCGAAGTGACGCGATGCATAATAAATCACTTGTTTTAGAATTAATAACATATTGAAAAATTTGAAACGAAGTTTCGAATTATTCCACTTTTCCTTAGACCCGTTTGAGATTTAGTATCAAATATAGAGTTTGATACTAAATTTCGAATTGTCCCATTTTTGGACAGTTTGAGAATGTGACTTGTAGTATGGTTATCTTATGTGTATGTTTTTTTTTTAGTTTTGAAATTTCGGTTTCTGCATCTCTCGAATTGTTCTCGGGTGCACTGAAATATACGTGCACTACGAGAACTGTGGGGAGATGCTGCCGAAATTTTGAATCTAAGAAAAATGCATATTTTAAGATAATACATACTACTAAACGTCACCTTCTTGAATGGGATAGAAGCCTTACCAATTACAATTCGAATTACTCATTCTTCTCGTATTGCTGCCGAAATTTAGCCACCTTCTTTAATTCTGAAAAATCTTAGGATGGCTGATGATCGTAGTTGGATGTACAAACGGAATATTTCCGGATTTCTAAATCCGGCGTTCGTGGCCGGTGTAGATAATTTCGTACAATTTGCACTCACGCATGATTCTGCAGAGAGGGACGGCGATAAGCTAAAATGCCCTTGCCCACGAACTAAGTGTAGAAACTCTAGTTATAGGACTATCGATGAGATAAAATACCACGTCGGTACCAAAGGGTTCATTGCTGATTACTACATTTGGACTCATCACGGGGAAACAAATCACGTCTCATCGCCTGCTGATATTGAAATTGGGGGATCATCATCAAATGCGTACGTCGATATGGTGCGAGATGTTGTCGGTCCTAATTTCGACATGAATGACATTGAGTTGGATGAATCACCTAATCCCGAGGCGAAGAAATTTTTCGATATTCTAAAAGCAGCAAAAAAACCTCTGTATCCCGGTTGCGAGAAACACAATCGATTGTCCTTAGTTGCTCGTCTTATGAATTTAAAATCGGAGCATGGCATTTCTCAGAAATGTTATGATCAATTTATTGATTTAATCAAAGAGATCGTGCCAGAGGACAACAATGTTGCAGATAATTTCTACGAAAGTAAGAAGTTGTTGAGAGGTATAGGGTTACCGGTAGAGAAGATAGATTGTTGTGTCAAGAACTGCATGATTTATTGGAAGGATGATTTGAATCTGGATAAGTGCAAGTTTTGTGATCATCCACGGTTCAAACCCGCGAAGAATGGACAAACTAAACGGCGCAAGTCCAACTTAGTTCCGTATAAGAGGATGTTTTATTTTCCTCTAACGCCCCGCCTGCAGAGGTTGT
>BMAC01000772.1:49337-63498 GCA_014905375.1 Phtheirospermum japonicum
TCAACGAAACTGCCGGCATTCCTGTCGGGTTTACAAATACCGTCAGGATGCTACAATCCTGACCCAGGACAGCCGGATTTTTTTGTAGTGAATATTGTAATTTTTATTTTCATCGGTCATTTGGTTGATTAGTTTTTTATTATTAGTATTGATAATATTATAATTTTATTGAGTAGCTGATATAGACTTGTTTCATATAAGATGATCAGATTTTCCAAATAAAAATTACAATTTTAAGGTAAAGATTATATTTTTCAAATAATTTTGTTTTGGAAAGTATGACTTTTATTATGAATATGATTTTGAACTATAAAAGTATATTTATCTTTATAAGACGGTTTTACTATTACAAGATTATGTACATGCTATGTAATTTAATAATATTTTTAATATTATTTTGATGAATTATTGATTTTTTTTTTAAATAAAACTATTCCTAATCCACTTTTACCCCAGCCCATACGTGACTAATTTAGAGATTTGAAAGCATGATTAACGGCGTGGTTTACTACACCAAGGCGATTCGTGCCCTGAATGAGGTGCTACACGCGAGTTGATTGTTGTTAAGAAAAGATGCCCAACTCATCAAGATTAATTACACCAAGGCTTGCTTATAAAGGCCAATGCTAATTAGGGATGATAATTAGTTTCCACGTCAGTGGCGTAAGGCCTTGCCAAATAAGTATTTAAATAACAACAGCTTTTGTCATCATTTACCTAGTTTAACACCTTTGGAATAGCTCTCTACCCTTTGAATAGCCAATCCACTTACTTTAATGCACCTTTCGTGCACGACAAGTGGAGTGGGGAACCAAAATAGAAACCAAACGTTTGTGAACAGAGTTGATACGTGTCGAATCTTGAGTAGTCTGTTTATGCTATAAATACCAGTGCCAACATATCATTCCAATCACACACCAGCATTAATTAGCAAATATTCATACATATTCACTAACTTAGTATATTCTTTGTCTACTCAAACTTTTTAAGTAGAAAATGGATAACTCCAACAACATGAGCTACCAAGCTGGCCAAGCCAAGGGCCAAGCTCAGGTTTGCTTCACTTTTCTTCTTCCACACACACAGGATAAGTATACATTTCAATTTTGAAATTAATTTGTGCAGGAAAAGGGTAACCAGTTGATGGACAAGGCTAGCAATGTTGCACAATCTGCCAAAGAATCAATGCAGCAGGTAATTTTTCGACTCGACTATGACAAAATATATAGAGGAAAAAAAAATCAGTTATCCTTTAAAATTTTAGTACATATCTATGAAAATAAATGATTTCATACATGTTTCATCGATTATATTTATACATTAACCAATTCTTTGTAAATAATTAAATATATTCATGTATAATATCAATTCATTGTATACAATTAACTATTATATATATATTCATGAACGCATGTATCAATTCATTCGAATTAATTAAATATACATGTTTACATTAATTCTTTGCATTTAAATAACTATTATAACTAATTAAATATATTCATTCATGATGAATGAAATATATACAAATATCAATATTTATAATTTTAATATTTATGAATTATTAATTTACGGTTTTAATGGGACCTAATATTTATAAATGAATTTTTCGAAAAATTATTATCTTGTCGAACTTGATGATTTTTTATAAAGTTCCACGTCGAGATCGGGAGATTTTCTTATTTTAAAAAGTTTATTAATTTATAAAGTATTAATTTGTAGAGATTTTACTGTATTTCATTGATATTTATTTGCATCCTCATTAAACTACACTCTTTTTTATTAGGCTAAGTCACGAGGTGTAGTATTTGTAATTTAAACTTTGTTGCAATTAGTAATTTTTAGTGCTAAGCATGTTAATTAAACCAATCCGATTGTTTTTTTAGGCTGGCCAACAGGTGCAGGCCACGGCACAAGGTGCTGTTGATGCAGTGAAGAATGCAACGGGCATGAACAAATGAAAACTTGGGCATGCTTAGTAGTGCGCATGGCATTAGTAATAAATAAGCTAGAGAAATTTAAATTCTCAAATTCAGGATCAATTCCGACGAAAATTGACATTTATTGTGATTTTAGTTCATAATGTTACGATTCATGAAAACTACTGTCCAATTTTGTCCTCGTCATTAATTATTGCGCAAATTATGCAATTTGACCTTAATAATAATGAGAATCAAAATAGTACTTCAACTATGAAATGTGCCGATTATTTCATACTACTGTTCAAATTTGTCGTCCCATTAGTTATTGTACATATTTTGCAATTTAGCTTTAATAAATAAAAAAAATAAAATAGCACTTCAACTATCGAATGGCGGTTTTTTTATGAAACCAGACGTGGCGATGACTTGAAATTATTGGGAGAATGTTTAATTCTTTTTTTTTTCTTTGACTCATTTTCTTTTTACGTTTTTTTATTCCTAATTTTTCCATCTTCTTTTCTCTCCCCGCCCGGAAGAAGAAATCAGAAAACTCCCGCCGTTTCTACTTCTCTTTATCATTTCTCTTTCCCGTCGACCCACACTCACACATCGACGGAGAAAGGCAAAGACGGGTTTTTAGGTCCCGGCTTCTGGATCTCTGGGCTCCGGTTCGAGTCGCCTTGGTTCCTAAATTTTTCGTGGCGCACAGGCGTAAGTGACTTCGGTTCGACTTGCCTGGGGTCTTGGGTTTTCTATGGCTCAGCAGCGTAGCTGGTGATGGCTGGCGATTTTAAGATTTGGTGATTTAGTGATTATTCTATGATCGATTTTGTAATTTGGGGTCTGGGAGCAGAGGGGCGCACGAAAAAGAAGCAAGTGTTTGGCGGCGAGATTTGTGGCTGTCGGCAGTCCAAAACGGGCGGAGGAGGTGAAAGTGGGGAGGTGGGATGACAATCTAGTTGGGTCTTGTTTCGATTTGACTACCACCGCCGCCGTTTTGGCCGGACCGTCTCTGTGTGACGTTGTCATCGGAGTTTCGCCGCCCAATTACCACTGTTGGAGCCGTCGTCGAGGAACAAGAGAGAAATTGGTCAATTGCTGGTTTTGGGGGAAAAAAATCAGCTGTCGACCACTACAGAAATTTGCCCGAAACCGCTACTTGTGGCTGCTATGGGTTGCTGCCGCCGCCGATCGTCGGATCTCTGATTTTCTGAAGAGGAAGGAGAAAGAGGACAGACGGGGTTCAACCATAAGGGCTGGGTTCTGCCGTTTATACCCAGCAAGTTTCCAGAAATTACCAATTGACCCCACTGGCTTTTATCACTTTTCAATTTAGCCCTCAATTTATCAAGAACCCCAATTTAACCTACAGTTTACCCAAAACTCCAATTTAAGCCTCTCAAACTTGTGAAATTTCAATTCAGCCAATTTTGTCCCACCATTTAAAGGTAATTATATATCTACACCTTCATTTTATTTTATTCCGACATTTAACCCTTAATTTCCGAATTGATGATGATAGTTGTCAATTAAATTCAAATGCAGTTTACTCCAATTGTTTTTTTTACTGCGACTATCCAAGTTCAAATATACAAAAGTGATGTTCAAATGTTTTTATGTAGGCAAGAATTGAAGATTTCTAAGCATCAATTCATGACATTCATCAAAATCCATTACATTCAAATTACGAGGTAGGGACCACCGAATTGTCTTATATTAAATTTTACATGCTCAGATTTATGTGCTATGTGTATCATGAAATTCTATGTTTATAAAATTAATATAGCCATAGACCTAATGTGTCTGTGACCGGTGAAAATGGTCATCGGGTTTATCCCGGCGTGCTATAGCCACGAATTAAAACTAGAGACCAAATATGTCTGTGACCGGGGAAAAGGGTCATCTGGTATATCCCGGCGCGTTTTAGCTGCAGTCAACTTATTTTCTACGATAAAATTATGAATTCTATGGTTAAAGGTGCTATTTCTGAGTTGTATAATTTTGCATGAGATATGTCGGTCTATCTACTGAGCTAGTGGGAAGCTCACCCTATCATTAACAATTTCAGGTTGAGGAGACCGAGTAACGAGTGACGTTGGAGGTGGATGATTGACTAAGTATAAATCTCAATAATTTAAATTATGTCGATTTGACTTCTAGTTCGACATTTTTGGTTCTAATTATATTTAGTTCTATTTATCAATTGTCTGCGTTTTATTTCAAAAGGTTATATATCAAAGTAGCACAGCGAAAGCGTGGGTGACAATTTATAAATATTGATATCCTTACTTTTATTTTTAAATGATATGTGTTTATACTTTGGATATCTCTATTTATATCTTACTTTTGGTTTATTATTGGTTTTTGAAAAGGGGCTAAGAGTTTCATTTTAAAAAAGGGGGGCCTAGAAGTTATGATTTCGAGGTGTTTTTAAAATATATATTTTTAAACATTAAAGTCCATATTATATTGTGTTAGTGATTTAAACTCGAGACGATTCTACCTTAAACTACCCATCTAAAACTGATTGAAATTGTATAATTTTTTTATTACTATATCCACTGCGTAACTCAATATTTTATAAAGTTCTCTATTTTCTTTTGATCTTACAATTCGATATTTACGTAACGCCAAATCTACTTTATTTTAATTTAAAATACAAAATATATTTTTGTTTTATCGAAATCGGGGCGTTACATATTCAGCCTGCATAGCATGTTTGCAAACTCCAATCTGAAGAGCTTGATGAGCATTTGATGGTTCATCATCCTCATTGATAACTTCGGTAGAGAGTATTTTAGGTTTGTGGATACCAGCTTTAGACCTGGTCAGCATGGGATGTAAATTCTGAGGTGGACATGGTGGAGAAGGAACAGAGTGATCATTAGAAAGAGTTGGTAGTTGGACAACGAGGGGAACCGTATTGTTAGAGCTTTGGGGTGTGTTGGAGTGAGTATGCCGAGGTGATTGGTGGAAAAGAGGGGTGTGATCTGGCAATGAGACTGGAGATGTGGGAACATTATTTAGAGGTGTTGATGGTCTATCTGTTTGAGAAGATGGAATGGGAAAAGTATGATATTTGGGTGGTGATAGTATGGATGGCAGAGGTGACAAGATTAAGTGTGGAGAGTTAACGACCTGTTTAGACCTGTATGAGAACTCATGCTAACTGAACACAATATTTCTAGAGATTATTACCTTCCCAGAAGGTAACAAGACTTTGTATCCTTTGTACTGAGTGCTGTAAACAAGAAAGGTACATGGAACTGACCTGTATTGGAGTTTGTGAGAATTGTAGGGTCTGATATGGGGATAGCAAAGGCAACCATAAACTCTAAGAAAGTTAATCGGGTTGCCGATTGAAGAGACACTCAAGAGGGGTTTTATAAAGATTTAGGGGATTCTATTGATAATGTAAGCGGAAGTAGTGAAAGTATCATCCCAAAACCTAAGAGGTAGGCTTGAATGAGCAAGCAAAGACAATCCCATCTCCACGAGATGCCTATGTTTCCTTTCAGACACACTATTCTGTTATGGTGTATAAGGGCAAGATATTCTATGATTTATACCATTATCTTGAAAAACCTTAGCAACAGGTTTATATTCAATGCCACCATCTGATTGAGAGTTTCTGATCTTGTAGGTTAGTTGATTTTGAACAAGGTTTTTAAAATGAACAAAGGCATTTGAAACTTCTGATTTGAACTTTAGAAGATAAATCCATGTATATCTACTAAAATGATCGATGAAGCTAACATAATAAAGAAAACCATTTGATGAATTGATGGGTGCTGGACCCCAGAGGTTGGAGTGGATGAGTTCAAGAGGCTGGGAACTAGTAAGTTGCAAGTTTGGAAAAGAAAGCTTGTGGCTTTTTACTAACAAACAAGAGGAACATAAAACAGATTTTTATTATTGCTGTTATTAGGGATATTACAGCTTTTCAGAGCCTTATCTATTACATCTTGACTAGAGTGACCTAATCTAGAATGCCATAGATCAGAAATAGGCTCTTTATTTTGAGAACTTGAAACGAGGCAAGTTTGAGCAGGTCGCATGACAAAAGGTGGTGCAGGTGGAGGGTGATAAGTGGCTGGCTTGGTGGTATGTAGGTGGAAATAATAGAGTACATCTTTAACCCGCTAAGTAAGATGGCCTTGGTGGTTTGATCCTTAATGAGACAATAAGAAGGATGAAATTCAAAAAAGACGTTATTATCAGAGGCAAAATTGGAAACACTCAACAGATTTTTAGTGATTGAGGGAACATGAAGTAGATTTTTAAGCAAAAAGGTTTTAGAACTGAGAGGAGTTCTGAGAAAAGAGTCACCAATGTGATTAATGTTCACTCCAGCTCCATTTCCCATTTGGAGTCTGTTCCCTCCAGCATATTCTGAGGCCATGTTTAGGTTTCAGAGGTCATTTGTCACGTGCGCAGTTGCTTCATAGTTAGGAAACCAGAGAGTATCAGCATCATAGTCCGAATGAGAGCTCATGCTTCCAGCATTCCCAAACTATGCCACATGCAGTGAAGGGTTTCAAACTGACTCCTGGTTGAAATTAGTGTTGCTGTAGTATTTGTCGTTCCTGTACCAGCACCTATGTGCTGTATGTCCAGAGATGTAGCCAATCTGATAGACAACCCTGTCTCCTCCATTCGATCTTCCTCCGTGACCTCTGTGACTTCTTCCTCCTCTACTACCTCTTAAACTGTTCCTACCACCTCAGCGACCTCTTGGGCTTCCTATGTTTTGTTGATAATTATTGTTGTTGACTCTTGCAGCATTGACAGAGGGCTGAGATCCTTCTGTATTGACATATGAATCATTGATGTTGTTGGTTTCCAATCTATCTTCGTAGCTGAACAAAAGGGAATGCAACTCATCTAGCGTGTAAGGATGCGACCTGGATGTAACATTAACCATCACTGAGTAATATTCACTTCCTAATCTAGCTAAAATGTGCAAGATCTGATCTTTTTCCGAACTCTTGTTCCCTGCAGAAGCTAAAACATCACAACAAGACTTCATCTTTCCCAAATATTCTTTCATGGACAAGGCATTCTTTCTCAAGGACTGCAACATTATCGTATACTGCATTATCTTGGCTTGTGACTGTGTAGCAAAATTGTTCTCAAGAGCAGACCATATTTCTTCGGATGTATTGAAACTAATAATTAAAATAAGAATGCTCTCACTTAGAGAGTAGATGATCCATGAGGCTAAGATCTGATCTTGCCTTTCCCACGTAGAAAAGAGGGGGTTTGTCTGGTTTTCTCCTTCATTAGTTATAAACTATGGTGGAGCTGCAAATCCTTTCTTAATGAATGCTTCAAGACCATAGCCTTTGATGATCGTCAAGGCTTGTTGTCTCTAGAACAAGTAATTATTTTCATCTAATTTGTTTGAAATGAGCTGAATTTGAGGATAAATGATTGGAGGTAGAGGTGAGGAGGTTTTGGTTGAGGAGGAAGAGCTATTGTGAGACATTTTGCAAAAGATAAACAGAGTCAGGCCCTCAAATATGCTCTGATACCATGAAAGAAAAGTAGCGAGCTCATGGCGAGCTGATGTAATCAAAGGAGAGCTATTATAAAATTAGCAAAGGTGAATGTACTATTTATTTTTGGTAATCTTTTTTTCATACATGACATCAATGAAATACATGGCTATTTATAGCAACATGCCTGACTAGGGTTGCCCTAGATCCTATGGTCAGAAATGCTCTAGTATATATGATAACGGCTAGCCATGATCGTGTGGCCAACATTGCTACAGTACTATTGACACTTGTAGCAGACTGGACTGTACTAATCTAGGGATGATGTCATCCAACATGATGTAAGCTCCATGCAGATCTCTGATGTTGAGACCTGTAAGGTTGGCACTCACTTGACCTGAACCTTTCGGGTCACCATCCATGCGACTTGAACCTATTAGATCGCCAATCATGCGACCTGAGGTTATCAGGTCGCCAGGTCGTTCTGTGATCATGCGACCTAAATCCATCAGGTCAATATGACTTATATTGTCGTTTAACAACTTCAAGCACTACAAATGCACAAATCATCATAATAAAACCATTAAAATCTTGGACATGGAGAAACTCCAACTTCAAAATAAAGCCATCATTTTTTGTTGTGCACGAGACATTATTTTTTTGACATCAAAAAAGAAACTAAAAAAAGAGTGAGATTATAGAATGCACTGAATATATTAAATCCTGTCAACATATATTAAATTTTTTAAAGACAAGTCAACCATATTCATGCACTATACCAAGATCAACAAACTAAAATGCTACAAGTTACAGAATTTGGAACTACAAAAGCAGAAGCAAATCTAAAAGCTAACAAATGATTTTATACACCGATGTACTTTCCTCACACCATCACATAATGTCCAAATACTAACTATAAGTGTATTAACTACGGTAGAAATGGAATAAAGAGAACAAAATATAATAATCTTGAGCTCTGTTCTCGGAAGCTTTGCCCTTATAGCCGATACTAACCCATAGTCTCACTCGTCTAATTCTCGTTTTCTAGTCTAATGCTCCAAAATCACCTCATCAAAATTCCAATCTCTCGCAATGTCTCGTCCAATGGCACAACTCTAAACACTACAAAAAATAGGATCTTATCTATTAGAGATTAATCCCTTGAGTGATTTCATTGATCAAAAATCGTTAATATACAATGTACAAATGTAATCTAAGGATAGAGAAAAGGAAACTGTATATCTAATAGGATCTAACCTAAAATATAAGATTACAAGAATATTTACAAAATATTTTATATTCTAATATTAATGTCTAACACACCCCCGCAGTCGAAGCTGGAGGTTTTCTTACACTTAGACTGTCCTGAAAATCATCAAATAAAATGCGCGGAAGGCCCTTTGTGAAAATACCGGCAATCTGATATTGGGACGGGACAAGGAGGACACGAACTTCGCTGTGTGCTACTTTCTTTCGCACGAAGTGAATGTACATTCCAATATATTTAGTGCACTGATGTTGTACGAGATTGTCTGATAAGTATATCACACTAATATTGTCACAGTAGACCAAAGTAGCTGAACGGATGGGACAATGAAGTTCCAAATGTAAGTTTTGAATCCAGCAGGACTCAGAAACAACGTTGGCGACACCCCTGTATTCAGCTTCGGTGCTAGATTTGGAAAGTGTGGGCTGACGTTTAGAGGACCAAGAAATGAGGTTGTCGCCAAGAAAAACACAGTAACCAGAGGTAGAATGCCTGGTATCTGGGCAGCTACCCCAATCTGCATCAGTATAAGATACTAACTTCCCAATAGGAGTCTTATAGAGATGCAATCTAAAGGAGAGAGAACCCAGGGTATAGTGCAGGATGCGCTTAAGAGAATTCATATGGACATTCCTCAGATCATGCATATGAAGACAGACTTGTTGCACTGCATAGGATATATTCGGGTGGGTGAATGTAAGATAGTGTAATGCACCGGCAAGCTGCCTGTATTTGGTTGGATCATCATAACGAGCATCCTGTGTGGCATTGAGTTTAGACTTAGTGTCAACTGGAGTAGGAGAAGAACTACATGAGGACATGCCAGCTCGGTCCAGGATCTCCTCAGCATAGCGCTTTTGTAATAGAAAGAGGCTAGTAGCGTTCCGAGAAACGCTGATGCCCAAAAAATAACTCTACGGACCAAGGTCTTTCTTATAAAATTCAGAGTCTAAAAGTTTCATGATAGATCTCCGAAGTTCATCTGAGGAATCTATAAGAATGATTTCGTCAACATAAAGAATAATGTAATCAATGTTAGAACCCTTCTTGTAAATAAATAGTGAATGATCAGAATTATTGTGAGAAATCCCTATTGAGGAGACATAGTCAGCAAATCGCTGTTAACAAGCTCGTGGTGCCTGTTTCAAGTCGTGAAGAGATTTCTGTAATAAGTAGACATAATCAGGATGATCTGGGTCTTTGAAACCCAAGGGTCGATGAATGTACATCGTCTCATTGAGATGACCGTGTAAGAAGGCATTCTTAACATCGAGCTGATGGATAATCGAAGAACGAGAAAGGGCAATAATCGGAACTGCCCGAATAGTTGTAGGCTTAACCACTGAAGAGAAAAGTTTTAGTGGATGTAGATAAGGTTCGTGTGGCTTGGTATTATCGGAATTCAATTTTTCGTAGAAATCATTGGTTTTTAGCTTGGGAGATTGAAGGAAAGTGAGAATAAATGGAAAACTATGAAAATAAGCGAGAAACTACGACTATCTATGAAAAGTAAAGCAAGTATTTCAGATGCCTCGTGCGTATGCTGTATTGAAATTGCAAGCAATAATCAAAATAAGCAATAAAAAGCAAAGAAACAACAAGGTACAACCAAAGAAACCTAAGGTACAACTATACATGCATGATCATGAAAACTTAAATAATGTGAATTAATGAACATCAAAAGCACCATTAGAAAGAGCAATAAAAGTTGACTTGAAAGTTAAAAACTTTTCGAATAACTAGAAACGAAGAGTAGATCTAGGATTCAACATAAAATCATGCATGAAAATAAAAACCAAAATAAAGCATATGAAATACTCAAAATGAAAACGATCAAGGACACAATCTATAATCAAGGTGTGTCACTCACCTAGATTTTGTAAACCAAATCACAAATCTAACAATAAATCTATGAGCTAAGGAAAAATGCATTAATTGAAGAACAAGCTTGAGATTGAAGAACAAGAAAATAATGAAAACTTACTTGAATTAATAAAGAGAATCCAAAAACTTGAATGAAATTACAAAGAAAATGAAATCCAAGTGATGACTTGAATTCTTCTTGAGCTTACAAACCCAAGGAAAAGCTTGAAATTAAATCTAAGATCTAGAGAGAGAAATTAAATCCCAAACCCATGCAAGAGTTGGGAGGAGAGTGGATTTCTTTTTTTGGGAAATATGTGGGGTTTATATAGAGGTTCGCAGAGGTAAAATCATCAAAAATGCCAAAAATTCTGAAATTTCCAGTGAGGCAGTCGATCAGTAGTGTTTTAGTTGATTGACTGCCTGTCGACCGACTGAAAGGCAGTCGATCGACTGCCCTGTAACTCCAACGTCCCAGCCTCTATCGAGTAGTCGATTTGGGTTTCTTCAGTCGATCGACTAGTTGACATGGCAGTCAATTCGGGTTGCTTTCGGATCGGTTTTCTTGTTTTGGCATGAATTTTTGGCCTCAATGCCTTGGATCGAACCCAGGCGCATGTTGGCATGTCTTGGCACGAATCTAATTCATTAAGCCACCTACGAGATCAGAATCTTACACATAAAAACTCAAGAATCCAACAAACCTCACCACATCTTACACATTCGGCTCAAAAACATTAAAACGAGAAAACAACCTAATAACCTAACAAGACTCGACTCAAAAATACTATATAAAACATTAAACCCTAATTAAAAACATGAGAAAAATACCACAATGACATGCAAAATAGCCACCCCACACCTATCGGCTTTTTGTCCCCGAACAACGAAAAGAATCGAGAATGTACATGCAATGAACATTATGAAAATAGAAAAATCCTATTAGAATGATAAAAGTATCAACATAAACTCGTTATCGCCAAGCATTGCTCGTATTACTCTTCCTCAAATGAAAATCAAATCGACGACTTCCTCAAAGATGGAATCTTGAGGGTGCTCACTCAATTCGCTCAAGTGTTTGTTTTATATGGGACTTGTATACGCTCAAATCGGACAATGCATGCACCTTGTCAAGATTTCAAAAATTAGAAACTCAAAATCACCCATTGTACATGACCAAATAAGAATCGAAAGAGGTCTTTATTTCGGGTTGTAATGTTATCTCTTTGGTAAGGTATGTAATATATGGATATAGTGGCTAACACATGATCAAACATGATCAATAACACACAAAACCCTAACTTCTAGAACTCGAAGCTTATAATCGCTTCACCCTTCCTAAATTACCAAACTTTCATTCAAAACCATTTCATACACTCACACACTTTTCCGACTTTATTTCACAACACTTAGAAGCTTTTTGAATTCGCTTCTTTTTACTAAACTTAGCCTTTTAATCATTAGGATTTTTGCTCGAACGCACACTTTATCACATTTCGTGATTTGTGTTGGAGTTTATTCGTTGTCTTCTTCCTCTTCCTCTTCCTCTTCCTCTTCCTCTTCCTCTTCCTCTTCCTCTTCCTCTTCCTCTTCCTCTTCCTCTTCCTCTTCCTCTTCTTCTTCTTCTTCTTCTTCTTCTTCTTCTTCTTCTTCTTCTTCTTCTTCTTCTTCTTCTTCTTCTTCTTCTTCTTCTTCTTCTTCTTCTTTCTTCTTCTTCTTCTTCTTCTTCTTCTTCTTCTTCTTCGCTCGAATGCCCAAATGGCATTCGTCGAAAAACAAAAATTCCAAACGGGCAAGAAAAACTCATTTTGGGTAGATCTTGGGGTGGAATTATGATTTTAAAGTGACCCGACAACTCATCTAAGAAATAATAGGAATAATGGCCATCTAGCTTGTCCAACATTTGGTCAATAAACGAGAGAGGGAAATGATCATTCTTGGTGGCCACATTCAAATTTCTAAAACCGATACACATAAGCCTTCCTCCAATAATTTCAATATCTCGGCTTTCACTATCACCTTAAGATTTGGATTTAAATGCCTTTGGAACTCTCGAGAAGGTTTAGCATCATCGTCCAAAACGATCATACACATGCAAGTCGAAGAGTTAATCCCCTTAATATCTCCGAGACTCCAACCAATAGAATCCTTATGAACTTTAAGCACTTCAATCGACCTCTCCTATTCTTCTCGATTCGAATTGGCAAAGATAATAACCGGTTTGCTCTCCTCTTCCTCTAGATAGACATACTTGAGGTGAGATGGGAGAGGCTTAGGCTCGGGCTTGTGCCTCCTCTCATCTTTATTGGGGGCTAATTTGAATAATTCAACGATCCCCTCAAGATAATCTTCAAGGTTTTCAATCTTCTCATCAATAATCTCCACCTCCCCTTCTAAAATTTCATCACTGCCCTCAACGACAAATAAACAATCTTTCTCACACAAACCTTAATCACATTTAAGCACAATTGAATCATCGTTACGAACAAGGGTCTCGTTTCCCTCACCACAACCTTTAACATAAGCCCCCGGGTCAAACTCTTTCTCAATGCTCTTTTCCTCTATATAAACTTGTTCGACCAACTCTTGGATCACGTCCATATGCAAGCAATCCTCACAAGATATGCTTGATAGGGCATAGGGGCTTTAGAGGTTGGTGCCTTGTATGGGATCGAAGACTTGTGTAGGCCATTGGAAAGTTCCTTTGCCAAAGTGGGACCCACGGGGGTGGAATTGGGAGGAGTAAGAACACCCGAAATAGAAACCACCACCCCTTCGAACTTCGGGACAACCTTATTATCAACCACCTCACCACTTCCAAGGACTATAACCGCATGGGTATGTAAAGGTTGGCCTGAAAATTTTTCTTTCTCATTAACTTGATTTAGCATATTGACATCGCTTGCTAGTTGCCCCATGTTAGTGCTTAACCCATTCGTCATAGCCTCAAGAGCATTGAACTCAGCATCAAACGAGGGCGATGTAACGGGAGAAGATTACATTTGTCGCATAAGGACCAAGAGATTCGGATCAGAAGGTAGAGTAGGAGCATTCACCGGAATAGGCAGACGAGATGGGCCCACGTGAGGAGTAACATCCGCTTTTGTATTGGCATAAGTGAAAGTTGGATGCATGCGGTTGCTAGGATGATAAGGAGGGTTATGAGTCGCCAGGTGAGCAAAAGATGGTCTAGCACAACTGGGTCCCGCTTGATACCCATGACCCCCATACACTTCCTCCGAATGAGATTGGAAATGAGGGATTTGAAAGATAAGACATGGAATTGTGACCAAACATTCCACACGATGCACACGGAGGATCCGGGTTAAGGCTAGATAACTTAGTAATTCGAGCCTCCATTGCCGCTATTTTCTTTTCCAACTCAAGCTCCCTAGAGGAAGGAGCTTCACTCACTTAATTAGAATTAGAAGATATTGCTCGAGAAGAATTTTGCTCTGGAGGAAGGGATACGCAAGATGAAATAGTTGCCCCCACAAAGGCTTTTTTAACCTCTCTCATAGTGAAGATGGGGGGGGCATTTTGGGCATTAGGGCCCACACCTCCAAACAATGTAAACGGATCGGGAGTGCCCTCGTGAACATTATTGTTGGCAC
>BMAC01000772.1:77135-134058 GCA_014905375.1 Phtheirospermum japonicum
TTGCGTCGACGGTGCATCGACGGTGCGTCAGTCGACGCGGGCGTAGCGTCGACAGTGCGTCGACGGTGCGTCAGTCGACGCACTTGCATGGCTTCGGCTCGTCGCTCGTCCCGTTTTCCTCGTTTTGAGTTGAGATATTAACATTGAACAAAGTTAGATTTATTTCATACAAAATAAAGTAAAAACACATTAAACATCATAAGAACGAAAAACATAAAAAAGGAAGAAAAACGATAAAAAGATAAACTTAAAACACATAAAAGCACACAACATACGATGCAAAAACACACGAAAATCACATACAAATATGTACAAATCAGGAGAGTGCCACACCGGTGGCGACCACTAACAAGGCGGCTGCTGGGTGTTTTCGGCCGAGATGGTGGAGCCGGGATGCTGACCATAACCATGATTTTTTCCATGATTGCTGGACGTATTTCCCTTCCCATTATTTCTCCTCCTATTTTTATTATTATGGCTGCCATTACGAGTGTTAGAGGAATCTGAATTAGAGAAATAGGAACTACCATTGTCCGAAACACTGCTCATGTTGGTCATCAATGCGGTTGCGCTGCCAGCCTCCTTGTTAGTTGTGTTTTTGATGTTTCGTTTTCGGAGTTTGAGGCGAGAACGTCAATTTTCAAATGGAGGTAGAGGATCCCAATTTTGAATGTAGTCCACCACACCTGAATAGGCTTCCGGTAAAATACCCGTCAATTTGAGAACGAGCCTACTGTTTGTGACAAGAGCATCGACATTGGTGAGCCGATCAGCCAAAGATTTAACATGATTATAGTAGGCGTCGATGCTCGAGAAGTTGTCGAAGTGGACATCAACCAATTCTTCCTCGAGATGGGTTGCTCGTGAGCCTTTGTTATCGTGGAAAGTTGCTTCCACGCATTGACAAATCTTTTCTGCACAATCATTTTAAAAATTTATGGCGTGAAGGAGTTCAAGTGCGATTGTGCCATAGATCCACTGTAATATAACAACATCGAGATGGTCCCATAGGTTGGGATCCGCAGATTTGGCTGCCTCATATTCTGCTCGTGCCGTCTCATCCATAGGAGGGAAGACATGTTCAAGGAGATTGTGCACACAAAGTCGCACCTTGAAGAGGGCAGCCCATGAATGGTATTGACCATTTTCGATGTCTAAAGTGATAGGAATGAGGGATTTGACATTGGTGATGGAGAGTGCAGGATGGAATTTGTCTCTGTTCAACATTGTAAGGGTGGAGAAAGAGGAGAGATTAAGAACATAAAATAGAAAGAATTCCAAGGAAAGAAACCTAATCTCTTGATACCATTTTAGAGATTAATCCCTTGAGTTATTTCATTGATCAACGATCGTTAATATACAATGTACTAACGTAATCTAAGGCTAGAGAAAAGGAAATTGTATATTTAATAAGATCTAACCTAAAATAGAAGATTATAAGAATATTTAAAGAATATTTTATATTTTAATATTAATGTCTAACAAAGTTCCTCGGTAATCAAATTACCGAGGGAAAAATTGAGGGAAAACACCCCTCGAGAAAAACCTGGTTGGTATAATTTTCGAGGGGAAAAATTCCCTAAATTTTTTTTCCAAGGGTATTACCGAAGGTTACTTTCTTTGGTAATATCCATTTGCTCAGATTTGTTCGCCGCGGAAAAATAGAGGGCAATTTGCGCTTAAAAAAATCGAGGGCACGTGCCGTCAGAAAAATCGAGGGGAATATTCCCTCGGGAAAAGCCGAGGGGACACTTGCCCTTTGAAAAACCGAGGGAATATATATCCCCTCAGATATATTAAAAAATATATTTTCAAAAATAAGAAAATTTCCGAGGGATTCGTGCCCTTGGTTTTTCGGAGGGAAATTCCCCTCATCTTTTTTTTCCTTTTTATATTATTTTCGAATATTAATTTTAATTCCTCTTTTTTTATTAAAATACTTAAAAAATTTAAAAAAAATTAATAAATAGACAAATAAATAAACTAATTATTATATAAATATTTGAAAACTTACAATTATTAAAAATAAAAGTGTTTAGTAAAAAAGTTTATAAATGTATAAAACAATCCTATGATCGGGGAGGCTGTGGTGGGGGGTACTACTGCAAACGAGCTAGCAACTCGGCCATCTGGGCGTTCACTTGCGCCTGAAATGCCTGCTGCTCTTGGAGCTACTGCTCACGTAGTAGCTTAGACTCGTTGTATCGCTGTTCCATCGCCTGTTGAGCTAGTCTCATGGCCTCTAACTCCTCCATCTGCGCGTGAGCTGCACCTCGAGCTCCCTCACGTGGGTCCTATCCTGCTGGGAGGAGGAGGAGGAAGAAGAGCTGCCTCGAAAGCCCTTTGCAGCAGCCACCAACTTTCCGAACAAGCCGGTGCCGTAACGTCGGCCCTTACCCGACCCGACGATGTTGAGACGAACTTTGTCAGGGTCAACCTCATTCTCCGTATCCTGTGAAGAATCATGTGCCTCATCCAGACGTCGCTCGTACTCTTCCTGAAATAAAACTCGTTAGTGAATTCCACATTAAGACCAAAGAAGAAGTTAAAAATAAGAAAGAGACTCACATTAGTATTACTGGATCTCGCATCGATCCACGTGTCGTCATTCTTCTTGTACGCACATACAAAAACCTGGTACGTAGTGGCCGGCTTACCCGTCTCCCACTCCTGTATCCAAATAAAATTATCAGGTAATTAATATTGAAAGTAAACAAATAAATATTATATTATGATCTAAAATTACTTACGATATCATAAGAATAATCAACCATAGATCTATACGCCCCCTATGCTTCGACATCTCAGTACCTGGACCAACAGGTTCACTCCTCTTGTTCTTGCGACACTTCTCGGACCTCCTCCTATTCTCGGGATTAATCTATTTAACACTTCAAGCCCTAGTTGAAATGCATGATAAATATAAAATATAAATTATCTGTAAAAGTAAATTTTTTTTTGATTTAATAAGAAAACATAACAGAATCATTTACCTCCAAACCCCCTCACCAACGCATACCTGTGGCCGACCAGCATGAGTATCACGATACTGCTTATATTCGTTCAGCCGCTTCCCATACTTGTCCTGCATCGTGTGGAGAAATGCTATATATATATCTCATGTGCAGTATAAGGGTCCGTGTCCCAATAATAAATCTCCTACAAAATAAAATAATAATTACAATTCAATTGATACATGATTCTCAAGTCACAATAAATATTAATAAACTTGGATAAAAAATAATAAATACCTAGAACATGTCCCACCAGAATCGACGTGTCTCCTCAGGGACTGCCTTAAACTGCAAACGGGCGGGATGGAGCTCCTTCTCCATGATCTCCCGTAATATGTTGGTCAGCCTGACCTCTCAACTATGTAGCCTGTAATTGTGTTTGTGGTTACAAATATAATTTAATAATAATGATGATTAAATTTATAAAATTATTAAATTCTTCTCGACGATAAAAATAAGGTATCGCCCCTGTCATGGGCCCAAGTCCTGTCGAGATATACCTGCATCGGACAATGTCAATGTCGGTGTCAGTGTGGTGATATACGTGGTCGACACCGAATGATTAGTACCAATGCCCACGTAATCATCATCGAAATCAGCTAAATGATTAGTCAACCCCATATCCGATCAACCTAGGCTACTGGATCCGCGTCCATGACCCCTCAACATCTGATAAAAGTATATATAATATGAGCATTTCATAAAATACCAGTATATATTATATATCAACCATTTCAATAAATCCAAATATAAATAAATTAGTTGAAAAAAGAGTGTTTTACAATATGGATAACTTACATATATTTCAACCAAACTAATCATCTGAACCGACATTTTCACTATTAAAGTTATCACCAAACTCATCTTCGTCAGTGTCTTGATCTGTATCTTGATCGGTGAGTAACTCTTCTTCTGTATCATCATCTGCCTCATCACCAAGTTCGTCAACGTCATTATCATTGGGGTTGTGCAACTGGAAATCGACATCGTCTAGTTGAACTGGATTGTGTGTATCTACATCTTTCTCTTGAAATAATTGCTCTGGTAGAGGCTCGATGAACTCAACATTTGATCTCGCCTTGATTTCACACGTTGCCCACTAGTCCAACCTGTCTCGTTTCAAACTTGGCTATGCACAATAGTATACTTGTACATCTTGGGAAGCAAGTACGAAAGGTTCATATCGATTGACGCAAGGATTCTCTTAGGAATTTCATCGAACACCTAGTGCATGACACACTTTTAACCCAAAACAACCTCCAAACTCTCCCAACAATTAATCACATTTCAAGACCCCTGCGAATCAATTCCCAAGCTGTTAATAAGTTTGAGTTTGAGCTGTTTTACTCGAGAATCGCAGATTCATGTTCTTGAGGTTTGAGGAAGACAAGTTGGACTTGATTCCTTTCTTCCGAACGAATGGAGTTGCTTGATTAGTTATCCGCTCGGATGGTACTGTTCGCTGTAATATATATTTTTTATTTCATTTTTATTATTTTTTTTGTATTTTGTTTATATATATATATATATACATATTTAAGTGTGTGTGTTGATTTGTCCCTGCAAAACTCACGAGAAGATTTGTTATATATATATATATATATATATTGCATTTTACTTTAAGTATATACGTTGATTTGTCCCTTGCGTAATATTCTTCCCAAATTTGTGTCCAGATTCAGTTAATTTGCCGCGATATCCGATCGGATTGTATGTTGTCCAATCGGATAGTGTGTAGTCGGCATATCTGATCGATCATAATATTTATCCGGTCGGATGATAGTCCAGTAAGTTTGATCCGACCGGTTATATTCATTCCTCCGAACTGATGCTCTGTGCTGATGGTTGATTTCAAGCTTTCTACACATCTTAAAGCATCAATAATAACCCTATCTCTACTCCAAACTTCAAACATGAAAGATATGTACAAAAATGGAAATAAAATAAGAACACTTGGGTTACCTCTGAAGAAGTGCAACTTTTAACGTCCTTTGATAGACGTTACCTCGTATTGGTTCAAGAATCTTGAGGTGGATCGTTAAGTAGCATGACCTCTTGATCGGTTTTGGGGATGGGTCCCCCATGGTATAACTTCACTCGATGGCCATTGACTTGTAACGTGGAATTGCTTTCCTTGTTGAACGAAGTGACATCCCCAAATTAGTTGATATTAGTACTCAAATATGGCCCACTGCATTTTGACTTGAGTTTTCCTGGAAAAAGTTTGAAATGTGAGTTAAATAGTAAGGTTAGTTTCCCTACCTCCAGTTCTTTTGGAACAAGTTTCTTGTCGTGCGTATCTTTCATCGTTTTCTTGCTTGCCCACGCCATGTCATAAGAGTCATTTCTTATTTCCTCCAACTCACTTAATTCCAACATCCTAAATTTACTAGCCTCGTTCACATCCATGTTTAGTGTTCGTATTGCCCATTCCGCCTTGTGTGCTAACTCAACTAGAAGATGACAAGCCTTTCCATAAACCAATCCAAAAGGACTCATGCCCAAAACTGTTTTGTGGGCCGTACGATATGCCAACAACGCATCAACTAGTTTCATAGACCAATCTTTACGGTTTAGCTTTATTGTATTTTTCAGAATGCCCTTAATTTGTCGATTACTTGTTTCCACTTATCCCGACGTTTGCGGATGATAGGGGGTTGTTACTTTGTGCCGCACCTTGTATTTTCTCATCAACCAATCGAAAGAACGGTTACAGAAATGGCTATCTCCATCACTTATGATCGCTCTTGGTACTCCAAAATGGCTAAAAATGTTCTCGTGTAAGAACTTGAGAACGATCTCAGAATTAGCCTTTCGGGTTAGGATTGCTTCCACCCATTTTTAAACATAATCAACTCCAACAAGGATGTACTCATATTCTCCACTTCTCGAAAATAGTCCCATAAAATCGATGCCCCATACATCGAAGATTTTGATTACTTTATTAGGAACCAACGACATCTCGTTCTTCTTCCCTATTGAGCCCGATCTTCGACAATTATCGCATGTCTTGTAGTATTGGTGTGCGTCAGCAAATAGTGAGGGCCAATATAGTCCGGATTGGAGGATTCTGAATGCTGTCTTCTGGCTTCCTAAATGTCCTCCCTTGTCATGACAAAACCTCAACACATCAATCTTTTCTTCGTCCGGTACACCTTCGATAAAGTCCATACTTGCAGCATTTATAAAGGTATGGATCATCCCAAAAGAAACTCCTGCATTTAGACAAAAATCTCTTCCTTTCTTGGGCAGAAAGG
Organism: Phtheirospermum japonicum; assembly: GCA_014905375.1. Lineage (NCBI taxonomy): Eukaryota > Viridiplantae > Streptophyta > Magnoliopsida > Lamiales > Orobanchaceae > Phtheirospermum > Phtheirospermum japonicum. The sequence continues at coordinate 83,407 of BMAC01000772.1, forward strand.
TGGTTAGGGATAATATTTCATGCAAGATATTTGACAATATCAGCATACCAAGGCTCGTCAATGTTTTCAATAGTTTTAGCATCCTCATAAGCAAAAATATCATCAACAAAATAAAGTTTGCTAGACTCGCTATTTACTACATGCAAGACAAATGATCCGCAACCCCATTTCCACATCCATTTCTATCCTTCATTTCAACGCCGAACTCTTGAAAAAAAGGAGAACCCAACGAATCAACCTTGGTTTACTTTGGATTTTTACAAATAAATGGTGCAAGGAAGCATGATTGGTATGCACAATTACTGTTGACCCAACAATATAAGAATAAAATTTATCTAATGAAAACACTACAACAAATAATTCACGTTCACTGGTGGTATAGTTGTGTTGTGCACTATTTAGCATGAGACTAGCACAATAGATTACCCTTAGAAATTTATCGACCCGTTTCCCCAAAATAGCCCCTACCGCGTCATTAGACGCATCACACATAATTTCAAAAGGTAGTGACCAATCGGGTGCAACTACAACCGGTGTCTGCGTGAGTTTTTCTTTCAATATGTTAAAAAAGCATCAAGAAATTTATCATCAAACTCAAAAGGCACATTTTTATTTAATAATTTACACAACGAGCGGAAAATTTTAGCAAAATCTTTTATGAAATGCCTATAAAATCCCGCATGCCCTAGAGAAGTTCTAATTCCCTTAATATCTTTAGGTGGTGGGAGGGTTTCAATAACATCTATATTTGATTTATCTACTTCCAAAGCTTTTCTTAACACAACATGCCCAAGCACAATCCCAGTCTTTACCAGAAAGTTTGATTTCTCTTAACTCAATGTCAAACAAGACTCTACACATCATTAAAGCACTCTAGATAAATTATTTAAACAATGAGAGAAAGATGTGCCATATACCGAAAAATTATCCATGAAGACTTCGAGGAAGTCGTCAATGAAATCGGTGAATATGGAGAGCATGCATCTATGGAATGTTGCTGGTGCGCTACATAATCCGAATGGCATCCTCCGGTAAGCATACGTGCCAAAAGGACACATAAATGTAGTCTTCTTCTGATCTTCCAGAGCTATTGCTATTTGATAATATCCTAAAAGACCGTCCAAAAAGCAATAGTATTCGTGCCCTGACAGTTTATCGAGCATTTGATCCGTGAATGGAAGTTGTAAGTGACTCTTTCTTGTTGCTGCATTTTATTTTTGGTAATCAATGCACATGCGCCACCCGGTGGTTAAGCGCATTGGAACAACCTCTCCCTTCTCATTTTCCACAATTGATATGCCTCCTTTCTTCAGAATGACGTGTACTGGGCTGACCCACTCACTATCTGATACGAGGTAGATAATTCCTTCTTCAATGAGTTTGAAAATTTCTTTTTTTACTACCTCCTGAAGTGTCGGGTTCAAGTGTCTTTGTCCATCCCTTATTGGTTTAGATCCTTCTTCTAACTCAATCCGATGCATGCACGTCACTGGACTTATTCCTCTAATATCTCCGATGCTCCAACCAATTGCTTGTTTGTACTTTTTAAGTAACTCGATCAGTTTCTTTTCTTCTTGCTCGGCTAGTTCCGCGAAGATTATCACGGCTTTTCTCTCGTTGGCTTCGAGAAAACATACTTGAGGTGGCTCGGAAGTGGTTTCAACTCCATTTTAGGTTCTACCAAGGGTTGAATAGACATTTCGCTCATGTGCTCCTCGTCAATCTCAAATAGGTCGACCACCCCCTCCGCATTAAAATCATCGACCTCGACGTTCCATTTCACGCCTTGGTCCACTGAATTGGGATAGTAACAATCGGGTTCCATTGAACTTGAAGGAACGCTTTGAATGTATTAAAGTGAAAACGTGACCGATTCGCCAAACACTGAAAGTGTCATTTTTCCTCGGCCCACGTTGATCAAGGTAAGTGATGTCGCCATGAAAGGTCTACCTAGAAGGATTGTGTGCTCCTTGCTCAGTTTTGCAACTTCTCCAACATCTAATATCACGAAGTCCATGGGAACTACTAAGGAACCGACTTCTACAAAAATGTCCTCGACTACTCCCAGAGGATGTCGCACTGATTGGTCGGCTAACTGAAGTCTTAAGCTCGTTGGCCTCATATCTCCAAGGTTGAAATGTTTGTAAAGGGCTTAGGGCATCAAGTTGATCAGTGCCCCTAAATCAAGCATCCCACGAGCCTTTTGTCCATCTCCGAGAGTTATCGTGATACAAAAACTCCCTAGATCGCCCACTTTTGGTGGTAGTAGTTGGTGGCAAATTGCACTCACTTCTTTCGACAACACTATTCCCTCATTTGCCTCTATATTCCTCTCATTTGATGCTAGTTCCTTGAAAAATTTCACGTATCCCGGCATTGCTTTGATTACGTCAAACAGCGGTAAGTTTACGTTTACGTTCTTAAACATGCTGTAGAGCTCCATGAATTTATTGCTCTCTTTCGCTGGCTTGAGTCGGTCTGGAAATGGTACATAGTCTCGTATGACTCGTTGATGCTTGATACTACTCAAATCCTCCTGGGTATGAGTAGTATCCAACCGGATATCTTCTCCAGTCTGAGCAGATAAAACTTCTGTCCTCCTGTCCATTCGGATATGCTTCATACAGTCGGATAAAACTTTATGCCCTTCAGTCCAATCGGATTTTTGCCCTATCTGATTGGACAAAACTTTTTGTCCTTCAATTTGATCTGATTTTTGCCCTATCCAGTCAGACAAAACTTTTTGTCCTTCAATCCGATTGGATTTATTCCCTATCCGATCGGATTCCTTGGCTGATTTTTCCTTTAAAATACGCTCGTCATCATGATCCTCCCCTTCCGTCACTCCAATTTCCTTATCGACTTTCTTGCCTCCCCGTAGCACATGTATGGCCATTGACTGCTCGGGTTGACTGGGTAGCTTTGTGGGGTCGGCTTCGAGTTTTGCCACGGACGCAGAAAGTTGCCCTATCATCATCTCCAATTTGTCCATTTATTTTGTTCGTTTAATTTCCTCAATGGTTCGAAGGGTTTCTTCTCGGTTGCATAGCATTTCCATCTCTTGCCTTTGCCTCCAAAGTCGCAACTCTTCATCAGAATCTTCGGGTATTAGGGCTTGTTATTGTTGTGGCGGAGATTGATATTGTTGTTGTTGTGGTTGACCTTGCCTCTGCGGAAAATGTTGTTGATAACTACCTTGGACCTTGTTCTGATAGGAGTTGTAATTGCTTGGTCCTCCTTGAATTTTGTTTGGTGGTGGTGGTGCCAAATATTTAGGATCCTTTGGTTTGGGCGGTGGTACGTAATTGGGACTCCCCGGCCCGTACCTGAGGTTCGGATGGTCTCGAATAGTCGGATTGTACGAGTTATAAGTTTTAGTGAACTTTTGACCAAATTTATTGTTGGATTGGAGTTCTTGCACGGCATTCACCTCTTCGTCCTTGTCTTCTTCAAATGTTGCATCACACGCGTTGGCTCCATGTCCAAATATCCACAAATTCCACACGTTTCGTTTGATGGTTGATTCATTTCCTTCTCGCGCGTCATCATTCCTGCCAACAATGCAACTTGTTTCGTAAGCTCCTCAAGTTTGGTAATCTCCCCTTTAGATGTCGATACTTCATTCACTCTAGTTCTCCTTGGTCTGGAACTCATTTGCCTTGATTTTTCACCCAAAAGTTCGAACAAATCCCATGCCTCCATCGCGGTTAAGTTCTCAACTTGTTGCTTAAAGTTTGGCAATAATCCTTCATGGAAATAGTTGTTGAACATCTTGAGACTATTGTTGTGATGCGGGAATGCCTGTAGAATTCCTTTGTATCGTTCCCACTCTTTGTGGAATGACTCTCCATCCATTTGCTCGAAATTGGTGATTTCTCTCCTCAGTTTGGCCGTCATTTGAGCCAAATAAAATCTGCCCACGAACTTCTTAAACACCATATCCCAATTAGTTAGGGAATTGGTTTGCAATGACAAAAGCCACTGTTTGGCCTTTCCTTCAAGCTACTCGGAAAACACCTCATCCTGATTTGATTCTTGTTTAATCTAAATGCAAGAATTTCGGACACCGCCGCGTAAAACTCTCGAATAAAATTAAGTGGGTCCTCATTTTCCATGCCATAAAAGGTGAGCAATTGGTTAACAATATTAGACTTTAACTCATAGTCCTGTGCCGCGAGGCCTAAGACGATAGCTAAACTATATGGGCCAATGATTGGGCACACGAGGTCTCCTTGGCGGCGTTTGTTTGGATATCGTTATCCTCGGCCTCCACGAAAGTTTCTTCCTCCATCATAATCATTGTTCAAATTGTGTTTCTCATCTTCATAAGGTTGGTCGTACTCGTCATTTTGCCAAACACGGTACATTTGTTCGTTTCTTCCATCTCCAAAATGATTCTGTCCTCGTGCTCGGTTCTCAAACTCAATATGATTTTATTGGTTGTTTCGAGGCTTGGGACTGCCATTTCCAACATGATTGTCTTAAAATCTCTAATTTGCCCAAGCGTTGAAGGCTTGGGCTTCCTCTCGGTTTCGGAAATGTTGTGGCGTTCGATTGACTGGTTGTTCTGGCCACAAGACTCGTCAGTCATCATGGGGTTGTGGCACCCTATTGTGCGCCGGAGGATTAACATGTTCAAGGACTTCGTGTCCTCTTGGTTCTTCATCACGATCATTCTTTTTATTTTCAATTTGAGCAAATGTTCGTGCATCTTCATTCTAGGTATCATTCTGTGGATTTTGATCTTGATTTTGCATGTCATCTTCGGGTGGCATGCCATGTTGATCGTGAGGAGGAACGCGATTGTCTTGTCCTCTCCCTCGACCATTTGTTCTTCCTCCTCTCCCTGCATTTCGTCGACTGCCATTAAGTGGATTGGTCGACATGATGGCTTGAGTTGCTTCGGATTGACTCCCGTCGGGGGAAGGAAAAAGTCGCCTTGGTCTTCCTACTCGTTTGTTATCTATGAATGGCGTAAGTTCACCTCTTAGGCCTCTACAACCTTGCATAAATAACAATCAATCTCAACGCATCAAGTGGTAAACCAAAAACAAAAATAAACGTAACTAACATAAATTTGACACGAATAAACTTCATTAACACCTTTGCCACTCCCCGGCAACGGCGCAAAATTTTGATCTGAACTTTTGTGTTTCAAAATTAAATCCAAGTAAAACTATGCGCGTCTATGTTTGAAAATAAGTTAGTTCGCCCACAAGAGAAAGGAGTCACTCGTAGACTGGCAAATTAAACAGGGCCGATTCTCTCGAGGAGTGGAAATACGGAGTTAATGATGTTTATTATTAATTAAACACAAGTCCTAATTCTAAACACATGATCAAAGGGGGGGTTTTGTTCCAAAAATTTCAAAAGAACTTAATTTAAGAAAACTCGATTTAAAACCTATCTTGCTTCGAGGGTGTGAACCTCTTCGCAAGAGTCGTTTAACCGATTTACGGACTTAACACTTAACTATTCTTACTCGATCTAAAGACTGTTCCACCAAATATCATTCAAAAAATTCATCAAACAATAGATATGCATTCACCAAGTGTTATCCAAAAGTAATTCTAACTAGAACAAACCATTCCAAAACATCCAAATCACAAAAATACGAATTAACTAATTATCAATAAGCAATTTGTCACCAAATCGTTCAAAAGAACTTTATCATAAACAATTCATAAGAAATATCCAAACATGATATCAAGATGAATCCTTGCTAAATCCTGCTATTCCGGGGATGAAATGAACCTCGCTGAATCCCGGAAGCTTGTCACAAACCTCCATCTCCAACTCTTATCACGAACCGATCGAACTTCTAAATGAATTTTCCGTAAGGGCTATAAGTCAAAGGTTGAGAAAGTTGTCAATTCTCTTTTCCAATGGTATATGATCCAGTCTAAGCATGAAAGGATGGGTCTTCTCTGAGAATTTCTGAGTTTTAAAAGCTCAAAAGCTGTTTCGTAACTGAAGAATCCCGAAAATCAGCTTTTGTTACATACATATCCGATCGGATTGTTCATGAGTCCGATCGGATGAAAGCTTCTGTCTTGTTGTCCGATCGGACATAACGCTTATCCGATCGGTGCGTGCTTTGAAGGTCAATCCGTTCGGTTATTGGGCTCATCCGATTGAACAAGTGTTCTTTTGGCTGTTTTGAGCATTGAGTCCTTTGTCTTTATCTCCCGGTTTTGTCAAGTGACTTAGTTGTAAGAGAAAAATAAGAAAAATGGCCCAAAATGACCAATTATTGAATGAAAGTCGAAAAGTTAATAAAAAGGCCAAAGAATGCAAAATCATACAAAATAGCTTATTGATAACCTAAAAAGACGGTAAAAAAACTCAAACATGACTCAAAATATGTACAAAAGTGTAACAAAAACGTATGAATCACCCTTCATCCAAGGTCCCTGAATGGAAAGCCAACTTCTTTTTCTCCCATATTACCGAGGCTTGTCCATTCATCACCTAGCTTCAAAGTTCAACCCCAAAACAAGACACACACCCCTCCTCAAAAAACCAACCTGCTCTTTTTCAAAAATACTCCAACCTCCTTGACAACAAGAGTAAAAATCCATACGATGTGATTAGTCTTACAAACTCGAAAGCTATTTTCAGGTTTGTAGGTCTTGACTCACGACCTATAAATCTGACCAGGTCACAATTTGGTAGGTTCCCGATTATCAAAAATCTCTCCTACCTTATTTTCACAAAAAAACACAAAAGTAATGTACTCAATTTCCTCTGCAGATAATCTAATTGCTAGCTGCTTATCCTCGAGTTCGGATGAGGTCGCTATCGTCCAGCCCGAAACCAATCCAGTAGTGACATCAGCATCGCGACCTCATGTGGATTTTAACTTGGACGAAGAGCTGGATCAAGCCATGGTATCAAAAGGCAATCAAAAAGAGTTGCTGCTTCAGAGGACCAGATACCCCTGCGAGAAACAAGGGTTAAAGGAAAAGGAATCAAGAAAGGCAAAAGAGTAGATGCCACGTTGATTCCCATAGCTTCTTCTCCTAAATGGCGACGTCTCCGGAAAACCTACGATGCTTCTGCCTTAGGCCCACCAGATTTAGAGAAAAGTCTAGCGCACAGCAGCGATGTAAACCAGTTCAAAACTCTCCTCCAGAAACAGATGATCACCCAGGTAAGTTTCAAAACATTTCATGTAAATACCTTTTACCCCATACATCTAACTTATCTTACTTGATTTCCATAATAAAGTCTGAAACCCCTTGGTGAACGCACTATCCAACCACTTTCTAGCTGCCACTTCTGAGAACGAGCTACAAAAGACCTTTGACGAGCTATCGGTGCAAGCTGAAAAACAGACACAACAACTTTCCTTCACTCAAGGAGAGCTGGATGAGACACGCCACCAGTTGAGCGCTCCAGACGAAGAGCTGAACATTTCAAAGAGTTAAGTGGAAACTATTAAGGATGAAGCAGCTCATTTGAAGAATGAGGTTAACTAGTCAAAATCTCAAATAATGAAGCTAGAAGAGCTGTTGTAGGAGAGAGAGAGAAGCAAGTACATGGAATCGAACTCATAGCTCATGAACAGGGTGTTGTTACAGGTCAAAAAGAGGGGATAACTGAAGATCGGTGCACGATGGGAAGAGGAGGTCTCGAATGGGTCCATTACACCGCAGATCGCATCAAGGATCAGCTCGCTACCATTATTATCCAGTTTGACCCAGACGTAAAGACTATAGTAAATAATCTTCCTCCTTTCTTCTTCTTCTTCTTCTTCTTCTTCTTCTTCTTCTTCTTCTTCTTCTTCTTCTTCTTCTTTTTCTTCTTCTTCTTCTTCTTCTTCTTCTTCTTCTTCTTCTTCTTCTTCTTCTTCTTCTTCTTCTTCTTCTTCTTCTTCTTCTTCTTCTTCTTCATATTCTCAATAAATCATAAAACTCATTCAATGCTGTAAGGAATCTTTTATTCATCAAGAGCCCGTAATGGGTGAAACGTGATAAAACATGAGTTCACCGCCGACCTCAAAGAAGTGTCGGCTCATAATAGAAAATAAATAAAGATAGAATTGTTTCTAGGACGAGCCTGTTGTCTGAAGAGCTATGCGTAGTACTTTTTCAAGTGGCAAACATTCCAGCTTCTCCGGAAATCTTTCCCTTCTGCATTTTCAAGTACATATGCTCCTCCTTGTAAGACTTTAATGACCTTGAACGGTTCTATCCAGTTTGGATCCAATTTCTTTGTAGTGTAAGATGCATCAGCCCATTTCCAGATGAGGTCGCCGACCTGGAAGTATCTTTTTTTCACCTTTTTATTAAAGGCTGCCTGAATTCATTTCTTGTATCTTTCCACACGTGCTGAAGCTCTATCACGTGTTTCATCGATTGTTTCAACAGCTGCTCTGGCTAGTCTTTCATTCTGCTCTACATCGAATGTTGATATTCATTATGATCTACCTACTATTTTCACTGGGATGACAGCCTCCATGCTATAAACAAGGCTAAAGGGTGATTCACCTGTTGTGGTTCGGGGGGTTGTTCGGTAAACCCATAAGACAGATGCGAGCTCTCCATGCCACAGTCCCCCTACTCTTTCCAACCGTAGTTTAATTCCAAGCACAATAATACTATTAGTAACTTGGACCTGTCCATTGGATTAGGGGTGTGCCACATAAGCAAATCACTACTTCATCCCCATCTGTTTGCACCAGTCTTGAATCACTGGCCCATTAAATTGGGTTCCATTGTCTGAGACTAACACTCGCGGGACTCCATACCTGCAAAAAATAATGTTAAAGATAAAATCAACTATGTTCCGCTTGCCTATGCCCATCACAGCTTCGGCCTCCACCCATTTTGTAAAGTAGTCCACCGTGACCACTAAGTGTTTCTTGCTGCCGGGCACTAGCGGAAAAGGCCCTACTATGTCAATACCCCATTGCGTGAAGGGTCAGGGCGATATCATCACCATCATATCCTTGGCAAGCACACGGGTCACCGGTGCGTGCATCTGACACTTTTTACAAGTCATGAGAAGTTTTCCTGCCATACTCTTCATTTTTGGCCAAAAGAAACTAGCTCGCAGAGTTATTCTCACCAGTGACCTGCTCTTCGCATGATCACCACAATAACCCTCATGTATTTCTCTCAACACCTCCATCTCTTCTTCCATTGGCAAACACTTCAAGTAAGGTCCAAAGCGCAGCCTCTTATATAAGTCTCTGTTTCACCCCAAAGTTCACACTCGTAAACACCTGCTCCTTTGTTATGAATATCCCTACTTGCTTCAACAAAAACACCATAGAAAGGACCACCGGGGGTTTTCTGGTGGAAACATCTTCGATGCTTAAGTCAGTTAAGCGTTTAGACCAGAATAAGCAAAAGTTAAAGAAACATGCTCAAAATCGTGTACCTCTCAACTTTGGGGTTCAGGTATTTATAGTTTCTCATCAAGTGGGGCCTTTCCGAGATGTCGGAACAGAATTCCGCGAATCTCGGGCCGTTATTCATAATGGTCAGGTCATCCTCTTTCCTTAAAAGGAAAGCTAGATCAGTAAAGTGTTAGATCATCCCCTCTTCCTCTAGGCGAGGTTAGATCAGGACAATGTTCAGAGCGAGTTAGATCAGGAAAGTGCTCTCCTCTGGTTCCTGGACTGAAACTCACAACTTTTAGTAGCATTAGTCAGGATCAAGATGATATTCAGCCAGGTCTACCCCAACCAGGTCTGGCTTTCGAACAAGGCTCTATTCAGGGCATATTAACCAGTCCCCCCTGATCCAAACTTTTGTGCCCCCCTTTTAAGATATTTAATTTAAAAGCACGTAAGTTTGCTCGCAAGAGCACGAGGAACTTGTAGGGTGGTGAGCTTGACTCAAGTCGATTCTCTCGAGGACAACTGTTCGGTTTCTTGGACATTTTTCTCAATTAGAATAAATAATATAAAATACATGTACATTTGGGGTTTTTTGAAAAACTGATTTGATCATTTAAACTAAAGCAATATTGTAAAACTAACTAAACTAATTATTTAAAACTAGATTATCATCTACGAGCAATAATTAAACTATTCGAATTTAAGGACTAAGAAATAAAAACAACGAATCTAAGAGCATGAATATAATAATCTATCACGAAGCAAGTGTATCATACGAATCTAAAACGAATAATTAAGCATGAATCAACTCACATAAATAAACTAAATAAACCCAATATCCAAGCATGAATCAATTAAACTAACTAAACGAAATCTAGAATTAACTACGAATTTAACTACGTAACTACTAGGAAATTAACTAAGAGTTTAGGAAACTTATTGGAACTAATAAAAGCGATGAAAACTCCAGCTATTCCGGAGCTGAACGTTGGTCTCGGGTGAAGATTGAATCCCGAATGTGAAATCGAAGCTTCGGACTCTTTGTTCTTCGATTCTTGATCTCGTTCTTCAAATCTCGTTATGAGATGTGGAATTATGTTTATTCTAAGCCCTAAATACACTAGGTAGTCGTGTCTCTTCTGAAAATCCGAAATATGAAGGGTATATATAGATATAGCATGTCTTGGCGCATAAGAAACCCTAAAAATGCATTTCTGGCCGTCACGTCGACGCAACGTCGATCGACGTGGGCTGGCTCTCAGCGTCGATGCTGCTTGATTACTCACGTCGACTGGGCGGTGGCGTCGACTGACACAGACATGTATCGATGCAACAGAGAGTTGCGTCAACTTAGCGTCGACCGATGCACTCTTGGATCGACGCTTCAGAGAGTTGCGTCGACTTAGCGTCGATCATCGCGGGCAGGGACTCGCGTCGATGCTTGCGTCGATCGACGCTACTGAGGCTCCATCTCATTTTCTCGATTTTTCTGCTACTCGTTCACCGGAAAGCTCGTTCTCCACTTTTGAACATCGAACTCATGTATTTACGCGCTGAACTCTTCCGACTACTTAGCTGTAAGGTGAAATACAATGAAATATCACCTAATTGCATCAATTATGATCAAAATACAGTAAAATAAGATGGAACTATAAAAATACGAAATTAAGATTAAATCATCCAACTTATACCAAAAACAAATAGAAAAACGTACTAAAAAGCTAATAAAAATAAGGACAAATCTACTCTAATCAACTACCCCACGCTTAATTGGTTTGTTCGTCCTCGAATAGACGATAGATTCAAAGTATAACTAGAATGAAAATAAATTCATGCAATGAGTCGTGTCGTGCTATATAATATATTTTTGATAATATAGGTACAAGTCTTGCGACGTCAATCACTCGACCATTATTACATTATCGCTCCAAAAATGAAATCATGCTTCCTTACGAAGGATAGTATATATATATATATGTACGCTCAAAAGCACTCAAGTATTTTCTGCATGGGACGTGTATACACTCAAATCATACAAATGCTAGTATAGTAAATAAGCACGGAAAATCAATCTCTTTTCAATCGCAAATTAAGTGTGTTATCAAACTAAGAATCGGAAAAAGGTCATTTCGGGTTATAATGTAAGGCTCTTTGGACGGGTATAGAATATATAAGTCGTGTGGCTAACTCACGATCCAACGTGATCAATAACTCACCTAACCTATTCAAATCACGAAGCAATTTGCTTCACCTCGTTCAAAAATTAAAATCTTCACTAAACACTCATAACGTAGCCTTTAAACTTAGGCTATTTCTCAACTCGATACTCTAAAACCAACTTGAATCTCAAACCACTCAATCACAATTGAAGCTTATAATGTGCTTCTTCTACAAACACAATTCATTGCCTATTAAACCTTAGACTTCACAATAAAATACAAGCCTTTATAAGCTCGTAGGCAATTACATAACACGATTCAACTAGACTCACCATCCTTTGTTTTTTTTAATTTTTTTTACATTTTTTTTTTAATTTTATCCCCCTTTTATTCTTTTATGGGGTCTCTCTTTTTATTCTTTCTTTTTTTTAGATGGTGGTCCTTACTTACAAAATAATAAATTCCTAATAAAAATTTCCAAAATAACCAACAAAAATACGAACTCCCACCCCACGCTTTTAATGGGTTTGTAGGGGTCGACTCAATAAAAATCACACATGGCTATAGGCATGGATAATTTGACTATAATTGGCTCATTCGGAATTTATAGTGGCTAAAATATATGGATATGACCGGAATAGGGTTTTTTCTGTGCCTTAACCTCATTTTCAAAGTCAACTACACACAGCGGTATCAAAGAGATATCAAGACTAAAACTTATTCAAGCACATGCAATGATGATAAACACTCAGGCTACTCACAGGCTTTTTGCATGAAAAAGATTTGAATTGACGCTGCTTTTAAGGTTTTGGAAATCAATTGCGTCCAAGTACCATTTTACAATATATAAAGTTAATTTTGAAAAATTTTATGCACTTATACACGCTGAAAAGACAAAAACATTAAATCAAACATAGTCGACTTTGACAGGCAAGCCATACAAACACAATTCGGCGCGGAAATAGCAATCAATCACGTAAAATTTTTTAAAATTGCACATTTTTAAAGAATATAATATAATTTACGCTCAACCCCCCCCCCCCCCCACAAAAAAAAAAAACTCGGCAATCTCCTGATTATCATAAATATAAAAGAAAATAAGAGCAAGGGAGATAAGAAAACATCCCTGAAAATTTGATAGTCGAGTCTCTCCAAAAATGCATGTGTAATTATCCTTCGTCTCAAATCGCGTGATTGGATTGTCTCGACAAACCTATAAAAATAAACAAAACAATACAAAACAAAACAAAACAAGCCAAGATTGCGATCAATTGCTACGCGCAAGTGCCCGGTGGCACGTCTTTTTGTATTTGGAGTGGACGGATTGCGGCACAACGTCGTAAACGGCTGGGTTGCAGCTCATCAAAAGGTTGCCGGGCTGCGGCTGACTTGGGTTGGATTGCGACCTTGATCGATGAAAATTAGATGGCAGACGCTACTAGCGGTAAGCTCATCATTATCCCTGATTGTTGCAGCTAGCGTTAGGTTCGGTGGTTGATTGTCATTGTTAACGCCTTGAGTGGAACAAGCGGTAAGGCCTTACGGTAGCGAGATACCGCTATATAACCGTTAATTGTCCAAAATAAGCGACTTATCCTATTTACTGCACATCAACACACACATAAACGTACCACGACAATTGACATAATTTAAATAGACAAAAATAAAATAAAAGAAAATAAAGAAAATAAAACGAAAACTAACTAACGCTTGGGTTACCTCCCAAGAAGTGGTTGTTTAACGCCGAAAGCTCGACGCAACTTGCTTGATCAATTTCTAGCTCGTGGTGGGTCCATGAACTCCTTCTTGGTACGATCATGACTCTTCATATAATCCTTGAAATAAGTCTTAATTCGATGCTTGTGGACTTGGAAAATTGATTTCTTACTCTCATCGTACAGTGTGGCTACACCATACTCATCCATCTCCTTTATTAAAAACGGTCCACTCCATGCGACTTTAAAACTTGTTGGATCAAACTTACGATCGGAATTACATAGCACTAGTTGACCAACCTTCAACCTTACATCATCTAACTTCTTATCAAAAACCTCGTTCGACTTCTTCTTCGTCGTCGCCCAATCCTCGCGATATGCCTTTACCTTTTTCTTTTCACGTTTAGAATTATCGTAAGGGTCGGGGGAAACAATCTTTGGATTTCCACGTGGTGGCTTCATCTCCTTCTTAGATTCAAACCTCGAACGATCTCGTTATGGTCTCAACTCCACTTTTGGCTCGTTTTTAGGCACGTCAAACTTCATGGGCAATCCATCATCAAATGCATCTACATTATAACATAGCTCAATTCCCATAGAATCCATCAAATGCTCCCCGCTCAAGTTTTTCTTGCCATCCTCATTATCAAACTCTTCGATCGTGCCGATGCTCAGTAGTTCATTCACGCATGAATCTACCAAATCAATAGTAGAACATTCGTCCTTTATAAATGGTGCAGGAATCTTACGAATATCTTGAAGTGTAAATGTCGCCGTTTCGCCTAAGATGGATATAGTCATCCTCCCTTTGTTTACGTCGATCACCATGCGTGTTGTAGACATTAAGTCTTAACAAAATGGTGTGTTCTTGATTCTCGCTTTGTATGTCTCCAACTTCCATAATGACAAAATCGACCGGCACCACTAGCTTGTCTACTTATACTAAGACATCTTCCACAATCCCCAAAGGTAGCCTTATCGTTCTATCCGCCAATTGAATCTCATCGTGATCGGCTTCAGCGGTCCTAAGTCAAACTCCTTTTAAATTGAGTGGGGCATTAAATTTATGCTAGCGCCAAGATCGAGCATCCCCTTTGCCGTTTGTCCATTTCCGAGAGAAATAGTTACACAAAGCTCCCGGGATCCTTCTCTTTGGGTGGCAATGGTTTCTTAAATTTATCACTAACCTCTCTTATCAAAGCCACATGTTGATTTGCAGTCAAGCGCCTTTCTTAAATATATCACTAACCTCTCACAAATGATGGCATCATCTTTATCACCTCTAGCAGGGGGAGGTTAATATTAACATTTTTCAATAAATTGTATAGCTCCATGAATTTTTTATTCTCCTTGGCCGGACATAGGCGACTTGGAAAGTGAACATGATCATAAATGGTCAACTGCTTTGGTTGTGCATTTAAGGAATCGATGGGGTCTTCAGTTGATGTCGGCCCCTTTCTCTTCAACGGCCCTGAAATATTTGGGTTTGAAGATTCATGCGTTAGATCGGCCGGTGTGGTTACATCTACTTGTGATCGGGTTTTGGCTTCTTCCTTGTCGTTATCCTTTTCTAGCTCTAAGCCGTAATCTACCTCTTTTCCACTTCTCAGGACATGAATAGCTGAGGATTGCTCCGTCTGACTCGGAAAAGTATTTTTCTCCTTCTTCAATGGCGCCATGTTAGTCGCCAATTGTCCTACCATCAACTCCAATCTTCTTAGTCCTGATGAATTTTCAAGAGTGCTTTTGGCCATTTCAGACATCATTGTTCTCAATTCTTTCATATAATCTCGAACTCCCTTCATTTCCTCCTGAACATGTGTGAGGCCGTCTCAGTTTTGAATAGTTTTGGCGACTTGGTTTTGCTGCCAGACTAAAAGTTGATCAGTTGACTGAATTGTAGTAGGTGTTTGACCTTGCACATGGAAATTATTTGGGGGCGGTGGTAGTGGTGCTTGTGTATGTGGTAGTCTCTGCCCTGAATGTTGTTGGTTCGAATAATACTGGATGGCATTGACGTCACCTCGTTGTTCATTGTTGAATGGGCACATATTGGCTAAATGTTCAGAGGATCCGCATTGGTGACACGTCGCAGCAACCTTCCTTGAAGAGGCCTTGTTCGCTCGCTCGGCCTTCCAAGCTGCCAATGTCTCATCAAATATCTCCTCGCACTTTGCTTTAACTAATTTTCCATCGTCTAAATCAGAACCGGGGATGGATATCTCATTAACTTTTAATTTACGAGGCCGAGAGTTGGTTTGTCTAGATTTCTTACTCTGTTTCTCTAATACTCATTTCGCCTCGCGTGCCGTTAAATCTCCAAAATCTCCCCCTGCTGCTATTTCAACTTGACTTTTCCCAATGTGCAACAAACCATCAAAAAAAAATTGATTAATTTTCTCGGGGGAGTAGCTATGATGAGGTCATGCTTGTAAGAGTGTCTTGTAACGCTCCCATGTTTCATGAAATAATTCTCCCTCCACTTGTTTGAAATTAGCAATCTGCCTCCGAATTTGTCCCGTTGTTTGTGCCGAATGGTATTGATTGAGGAACTTCTCCCAATCAGTTAATGATCTTGGTTCTAAGGATAGTAACCATGTCTTTCATGCTATAGGGGAAACAAATCATTTACATCTCCTCCCGGTTAAGGCCATGACCTACAAATCTGCCTACTTCATCGATAAAGTAATTTAAAAATGCTAAAGGATCTTCATGGGCATTTTCGTGAAAAGTCGGAAGTAAATTAAGTTGATGCGGTTTAATCTCTACTTCCCTTGCAGTCAGTCCAAGAAAAATAGCAGACCCAAAAGGTACAACCTTTGGGCGTGCCAAATCACGCTGTCTAGGTGGTTGAGCGTGTCTCGATGCTCTCTCTTGATGATAGGCAGCCTCATAATCTCCTTCGTAATTTTGGTCATCGAACCATTCATCTACAAACTCTCGTCGAGGGATTGGTCTGTCAGGATAATCTTCAAACACTTCCTCGTCATGTTGAGCGTTCCTTCCTCTATTTCCTTTTCTTAGTTGTAGTGGGGCCCGATTGTTTGGTGGTTGTAACCTCCAAGGTATTGCGGCTCGCTTCCGTACTCTCCCTGACGTCTTCGTGGAGGTTGTAAAGATAACTCATTGTTTAATGCATCGAACAACTCATCGTGGCCGCCTCCATGATTAGATCGTCTCGCCATGGATTTAGGAATCTCATCACACACAAAATTCGTGTCTAAAGAAGAATCGCTCTCGGAAACTGGTTCGGGTCTTGGTTTTGCTTGATGCGTGCGGTGGATGTCGTCGAAGAATGGTGCAAGATCGCTTTGAAGTTATCGCCTACCTTGCATAATCTCAACATCAAATTAACGTACTAAGCGGAAAAAACCCAAACCAAGTGCAAAATAAAAAGAAAATAATAATTCAAAAAGAAAATAAAATGAAAAAAAATCCTTAATTCCAACTTGTTGTCCCCGGCAACGGCGCCAAAATTTTGATCCAAACTTTTGTGCCCCCCTTTTAAGATATTTAATTTAAAAGCACGTAATTTTGCTCGCAAGAGCACGAGGAACTTGTAGGGTGGTGAGCTTGACTCAAGTCGATTCTCTCGAGGACAACTGTTCGGTTTCTTGGACGTTTTTCTCAATTAGAATAAATAATATAAAATACATGTACATTTGGGGTTTTTTGAAGAATTAATTTAATCATTTATACTAAAGCAATATTGAAAAATTAACTAAACTAATTATTTAAAACTAGATTATCAACTACGAGCAATAATTAAACTATTCGAATTTAAGGACTAAGAAATAAAAACAACGAATCTAAGAGCATGAATATAATAATCTATCACGAAGCAAGTGTATCATACGAATCTAAAATGAATAATTAAGCATGAATCAACTCGCATAAATAAACTAAATAAACCCAATATCCAAGCATGAATCAATTAAACGAAATCTAGAATTAACTACGAATTTAACTACGAAATTACTAGGAAATTAACTACGAAATTAACTAAGAGTTTAGTAAACTTATTGGAACTAATAAAAGCGATGAAAATCTCCAGCTATTCCGGAGTTGAACGTTGATCTCGGGCGAAGATTGAATCCCGAATGTGAAATCGAAGCTTTGAACTCGTTATTTTTCGATCCTTGATCTCGGTCTTCAAATCTCGTTATGAGATGTGAAATTATGTTTATTCTAAGCCCTAAATACCCTAAGTAGTCGTGTCTCTCCTGAAAATCCGAAATATGAAGGGTATATATAGATATAGCATGTCTTGGCGCATAAAAAACCCTAAAAATGCATTTCTGGCCGTCACGTCGATGCAGCGTCGATCGACGCGGGCTGGCTCTCAGCTTTGACGTTGCCTGGTTACTCGCGTCGACTGGGCAATGGCGTCGACTGACGCGGACATGTATCGACGCAACAGAGAGTTGCGTCAGCCGATGCACTCTTGGATTGATGCTTCAGAGAGTTGCGTCGACTGAGCGTCGATCGTCGTGGGTAGGGACTTGCGTTGACGTAGTGTCGACGCTACTGAGGCTCCATCTCATTTTCTCGATTTTTCTGCTACTCGTTCACCGGAAAGCTCGTTCTCGACTTTTGAACATCGAACTCATCTATTTATGCGCTGAACTCTTCCGGCTACTTAGCTGTAAGGTGAAATACAATGAAATATCACCTAATTGCATCAATTATGATCAAAATACTGTAAAATAAGCTGGAACTATAAAAATACGAAATTAAGCTTAAATCATCCAACTTATACCAAAAACAAATAGAGAAACATACTAAAAAGCTAATAAAAATAAGGACAAATCTACTCTAATCACCCCCTGCAATGGTTGGGGTAGATCTATGCGCCTTTAGGGTTTCTCTCGGGGTAATTAAGGTTTCACATGGCTTTCCAAGTCCCATATCTTTACAAATACCGAAAAATTTGCCTTTTTGGTTAGGTCGAATCATTAGGGTTGTTTGTAACCTTTCATATTAGCAACGGTTTTCATCCCAACACGTCTCTTCAGGTACTGTTCATTTGATAGGTTAGCGAAGGTTACAATCCCATCACGTCTCTTCAGGTATTGTTCCTCTGACAGGAATTAAATGCTGGAATCCCATCAAAATCCCTCTTTTTTCTCGTAATTCATTTTTTAAAAATACTTTTTCCTTTTTCCTTCGTGGTTCACTCTTTCTTCTTCACTTTTCACGTTTTCAATTAATCAAACACTTTCGCTCCCCAGCTTTCTCCCCAAAACAGCGGTACAACACTCTCTCGAGTCCAGCGTTTTCTGACCACCTACATCACAAGGTACTTCTCCGATCCCTTTTATCTTCCAATAATGTCTACACACTCATCTTCCTCCTCTGCTGACTCTATTACTGTAACCCCTTCCCCCGTAGCGTTAGCCCCTTCATCGCCGTCGTCCTTTGAATACCCTCTGTATATCCCCGGACGACCTTATATCTGTTCCATTCTTAATGATAGTATCGTAGAAGGATTAAGGTATAAGTATCATGTGACTGAGGAATTCTCTTTTGTCAACCCTAGCGGCGGCGTGATGGCGTATCAAGCGCCGGTCTACCACCTGACTTTCTTTGTTGACCAATTTCAGGCGGGGTTGCGCCTTCCGGTAAACCCTTTAATACTAGAAATTCCAGTGCACCAATTGTTCCCAGCTCTTTTAGGATCATTATAGGCTATAACCTGGCCATGCGATATGCTGGTCTTGATCCTACAGCCCAACCTTTTTACCAGCTCTTCCAGGTCAAGAGATCTTCCCCTGGTTACTTCTATATGTGCGCTAGAGCTGGCGTACATTTTCTTACCGGAATCCTTTCTTCCAACAAATCCTGGAGGAACAAATTTTTCTTTGTGCACTGCTCGAGGGACTGCGGCTTCCCTCCCTAGTCCATTGAGAAGTTGCCTGCCCAGCCACATCTATCCGTAGGAGACAGATCTCCGCGAATAAAAAAAATAATTTCAACTCTAAATGAGAACGTAATCCATCTCTCCCAACTTGTTCTTCCCTCTGTTCTAGATTTTTTCAATGACCGAGAGGAGAAGGGTCCTTTAACCCGTGTAATTAGTAAAGAAACTTTTCCTGCCCTGTTGTCTCTCATCTTTTTATTCAGTTCACTTTTGGCTCACGATGATTTGATTATTTTTCTCTTTTCTTCTATCTTTTTTTAGTAAGTATGATGCAAAGGATAATCGCCGCACGTCAGAGGGAGGCAGCGGCGGCTTCGGAACAACGATCTCCAGAGGCGGGGCTTCCTTTAGCGGAAGCGGGAGGATCAGGCACCTCCAGTGACCTCCCCCATCCAGAGGTGGAGGTGATCGCCCCTGCCGATTCTGGAGAGGAGAGGACTTGACCACCTGTGAAGAGGGCCCGCACTGGGAAAGATGGGGCGTCCATTTCTGGGGTCAAGGTAGCCAACCCCAATGCCACCTGGTTCACCAACACATCCTTCTTGAACTTCTCCGGGGCAGTAGCAGTTCAACTCACCCAGGGACAAATTGACTGAGGCACCCTGGAGAAATTATCTGATCCTTCTCCCTCATTTTTTTTAGGCGGCAGCAAAGAGGTCCATTTTGGTGGCTAGGGCCAGGGGGTCCATGATGAATGCGGATCTAGCAAAGGAGCATAGGAAGATGTAGGAGAAGTAGAGGAGATTGTTAAATCTGTGCAAGGAAACAGGGGCCGAGCTGAAGAGACTTAAGTCGGAGCTGGCAGAAATGAAGAAGGCTGAGAAGAAAGTTCTGGAGGTGGCCAGAGCTGAGGCGTGCGATGAGGTATTCGCTGAGGCTCGGAGTCTGGCGGATGAGGCCCTGGATCAGGCGCGGGAGGAGGGAAAAATGGAGTTCCTTAACTCCGAGGAGGGGCTGAGGTTGATCCAGTTATCCAGGGAGGTTACTCATCGAGCCTTTCTGGGGTCTGAAGAGCTCTATCGATTGCTCGTCCCCGAGACTGAGGTGTACTATCACTTCGTTCTAGACGCCTAGGCCAAATGGGCCAAGGATCAGCCCGCTCTTCCTTTTAACCGAGCAGAGCTGCTCAAGAAACCGCCTGAGCCTACCTCATTTTACTATGTGCCAGAGCAGGATTGCCTGCATAGGCTCGAGGCTCATGAGTTTTCCGAGCATGTCCAAACAACTTTCCATGCTCCTACCTCCGTTCTAGAGCTTCTCTAGCCAGACCAAGCCATAACTCTTGCTCTTCCTGCATCTACTCCGTCCCCAACCTTCGTCGGTCTGGGTGAGCTGCCTGGTGGGGCGTCTCCTGGCGACCTGCCTGCTGAGGATGCCGTGGACCAGCTTGCTGCAGAGAGTTAGGCATAGGATGGTTTGTTTTTATTTTCCTTCTCAGTTCAATGACTAGATCTGTTTTGTTTTTCCTGTGTGGCTGGTCTTTAATTTTGCACGCTCTTTTCTGTACACTGAATAATTTTGTCGTTTAGTAATTTTTAGGGTTTCCTGGTTTTAAGGAAACCCTAGTACTATTTTCTCTTGATCACGTGCCTCGCTTTTCTTTATATACGTGCTTTCCTTTTATGAATTTCATCATGGGTTCTTCCTCTTTGCTTGAAGAAATTGATACTGTAAAGAGGAAAAATCTCTCACTTTTCGTTGAGAACTTTAAACTTTCTACTCTTTGCGAAAAACACTTTCAAGTATGCAGGATTCTGGATAGGAAGAGGCAGAAGAAACGCTATTACAAGCGTTAATGGGCTGAGCTCTGCCAGCTCAACCGCCAACTGGTGGAGGAGAAATCTGATTTACTCGAATCGGTATGTCGGTTGACCACCGCCGCTAGCGAGGCTCACGCTGTCTCCGGGCGGGCAGATAGATATCGTCAGCGCCTCCATGATATTGAGCTCGAGCTGTGGCGTATCCGTCGGATTCTGGCTTCTGACAAGCGGGCTTCTTCTTCCCATGGCTGATTTTAATTTCCATTTTTAATGTATTTTTCTAGATTTTTGTTGTTTATGTGAGCATCTCCTTTTCTTGTTTCTTTTTCTTTAATCAAACTCACTAATCTTTGTTGTGAGAAATGGCGTAGGTATTTTTCCACTACTGTTTTTCCCGTGTAATCCTGACATTAAGTTTTAGCAAATGATCTTTTCGGGCAAGACTTTTGCCAATAATTAGGTCTGGCTCCTCAAGATAGCCTTTAGCCAATCTTAGCTTTACTGACAATCAAGTCAGGAAAATTGAGGCATCCGCCTTTAGCCAATCCTGGCCTAACTGACAATTAGGTCGGGAAAAATGGGGTATCCGCCCTTAGCCAATCTTGGTTTAACTGACCATTAGATTAGGAAAAATGGGGCATCCGCCCTTAGTCAATCCTGGCCTAACTGACCATTAGGTCAGGTAAAATGGGGCATCTGACCCTAGCCAATCCTGGCTTGTACTGACAATCAGGTCAGGAAAATTGGGGCATCCGCCCTTAGACAATCTTGGCTTGTACTGACAACCAGGTAAGGAAATTGGGGCATCCACCCTTAGCCAATATTGGCTTGTACTGATAACTAGGTTAGGAAATTGGGGCATCCGCCCTTAGCCAATCCTGGCTTGTACTGACAATCAGGTAAGGAAATTGGGGCATCCGCCCTTAGCTAATCCTGGATTATACTGACAATCATGTCAGTTTATAATAAGATATGGATAAAATCAAATTGTCGTTATATAAATAAACTTCATAAATTAGCCTCACACATAATATTTTCGTAAATTTGATACATTCCACGCTCGGGGTACTCTGACTCCATCCATTTGTTCTAACTCATGAGCTCAACCTGCCAGAACTCTTGTGATTTTAAATGGTCCATGCCAGGTGGCATCCAGTTTTCCCTTGACCTTTCCTAGGTCAGCTCTGCGCAGTACCAGATCTTCCACTTGAAAACATCTCCTTATTAATGTTTTGTTGTATGCTGCTCGAACTCGTCCTCTCATGTGTTCCATATTAATAGCAGCACGCTTTCTTTTCTCCTCCACTAAATCCAACGCATTATGTATTAATAGTTCATTCTGATCTGTATCAAAGCTTTGGATTCGGTGAGTTTCCAGACCTATCTCTGAAGGGATAACAACATCCATGCCATATACCAGGCTGAATAGGGTTTCTCTAGTGCTTTCTTTGGGGTTAGTGCGGTAGGCCCAAAGGATTGAGATGAGTTCTTCTACCCACTTGCCCTCCGATTTCTCTAAGCGCGCCTTGATCCCTTGTACTAAGATGCAATTGGTTACTTTGACTTGTTCATTTTCCTGAGTATGGTAGACAGATGTGAAGTGGTGATCTATCTTCATCTTGGTACACCATGCTCGGATTATTTGGCTCCCATTAATTGTGTGCCATTATCTGATATTAGGACCCTTGGGATACCAAACCGGCATTTTATGTTTTTCCACATAAAGCCCATCACCGCCTCTTCTGTTATTTTCGCCAGAGCTTTGGCTTCTACCCATTTTCTGAAATAATCAATGGCGACAATAAAAAACTTCTTCTGAGCTGGAGCTGTAGGGAAAGATCCAACCGAATCTGTCCACCATTTTGCAAAGGGGCAGGGAGAGATCATTTTTATGAGCTCTTCTGCCGGCCGGTGAACTAATGGAGAGATCCTATGGCATTTATTACACTTCTTAAGAAAGCCTTCTGCTTCCTCTCGCAATAATGGCCAAAAATAGCCAGCTCTCATGACTTTGCTTGCTAAGGTCCTGGCGCCCATATGATTACCATAACAACCTTCGTGGAATTTTCTAATAGTATGGGTGCCTTCTTTCAGGCTCAGACATCTCAAAAGAGGTTTTCCAAACCCTCTCCTCTACAATTCCCCCTTGATCAGGCAGAAACGAGAGGATCTGACCCTTATCTTCGTTGCTTCTTTTTTACTATTTGGTAGCTCTCCTTTCTCCGAATATAATCTGACCGGGTAACGCCAATATGTCTCCTCTTCTAGCGCATGCACTTCTTCCTCTCCAAACTCCCGGTATGCCATTGGGAGAGTGATGACCCTTTCCAGACCATTTGTTGCTGAGCGGGCTACTTTAGCCAAGTAATCTGCTCGGCCATTTTCATCTCTGGGATTTGATCGATTGTTAAAGAGTTCATGGCGTTGGTCAATTCGCGAAACTGAGCCAATATCTCTGCATATGCTCTTCTCTTGTTCCAAACTTCCCACTTATTTGTTTGCATATAATCTGTGAATCTACTCGCGCATGTACTCGGTCTGCCCCTAGCTCCTTTTCCATCTGGACTCCCCTCAATAAGGCCTCATATTCTACCGCGTTATTGGAGAGGGGGTAGTTCATGCGTATTGGGTATTCTGTTGTCACCCCTTCCAAGTCTATCAACAATATCCCTACACCAAGTCGAGATTGCTTACAGAGCCATTGGTGTAGATTGTCCATTCCCTTGTTTCCTCGGGAGAGCTAGTCATCTCCTGCATAAAATCAACTAATGCCTGGGCCTTAATTGCTATTCGTACCTCGAAACTAATATCGAACTCACTGAGCTCAATTATCCATTTTACTAGGCGCCCCGAAACCTCCGGCTTATCTATTACTGCGCTTAGAGGTAAGTTAGTTTTGACCACTACGTTGTGTGAAATGAAATAGGGACGGAGCTTACGAGCCGTCCAGACCAGGGTTAACATGGATCATTCCACCTCTACATACCAAAGCTCAGCGTCATGCAAGACTTTACTCTAGTGGTATACCGGTTTTTGTACCCTGCTCTCTTCCCTGATTAGGATCGTGCTGACAGCTTGCTTTCCCACGGACAAATACAAGACCAGGGGTTCTCCCTGGACAGGTTTGGTAAGCAATGACATCCTGACAAGATATTCTTTCAGTTTTTGAAAAGCATCCTGGCATTTTTCGTCCCATTGGAACGGGGCTCTTTTCGTAAGGCTTGAAAAAATGGCACTCTTCTCAGCAAAGAACGAAATGAACCTACTCAGGGCTGCTATCCGCCCGGCCAGGTATTGCATCTCTTTAGCATTTTTCAGAGGCTTCATATCCATAATGGCTTTAATCTTCTCTGGATTCGCCTCTATCTCTTTTTTGGTGACCTTATATCCTAGGAACTTTCCAGCTCTTACCCCAAACATGAATTTTTTTGGGTTGAGCTTCATTTTATACTTCCTAAAAGTGTCAAAAGTTTCCTTCAGGTCATCAACGTGTGAGGTTGTTTTCACACTCTTCACCAACATATCGTCCACATAAACTTCCATGTTGCGTACGAGCTGATTTTTGAACATCTTGTACACTAGCCGCTGGTACGTGGCACCCGCATTTTTAAGCCCGAACGGCATGACCACGTAGTAATAAGTTCCCTTTGGCGTTATGAAACCAACTCGCTTCTGGTCCTCTCTGGCTAGCCTAGTCTGGTGATATCCCTGCGAGGCGTCCATCATACTTAGCAGCTCAGAACCCGATGTAGAATCGACCAGCTGGTCTATCCTCAGCAGTGGGTAGTGATCTTTAGGGCTAGCTTTATTAAGGTCACGAAAGTCAATGCACATCCTCCAATCCTCTTCCATTTTTGGTATTAATACTCCATTAGAAAGTCATTCTTGGAACTGTATTTCTTGAATATGCCCAGCCTTTAGCAATTTATCCACCTCTGCCTCAGTAATGGCTTCCTTTTCCAGTCCAAAGTTACACTTTCTTTGCCTCACCGAATTTATTGTCAGGCTAATGTTAAGGTGGTGCTCATCTATTGCTGTTTCTATCCCGATCAATTCCCGGGGAGACCAGGAAAATATGTTTGTGCTGTTTTTAAGCAGAGCTACCAAATCCACCAACACTTCAAGGCTGAGGGTCGTCCCTACGCGCAGTACTCGATTGTCATCTCCTGGGATTACCTCAATTGTCATCAAATCTTCTTCTTTCTGAGCTAGGTCAGGCCTGGTGTCTTCTATCCTCGCCCTTTTACCTCTCCTCTCATCCTCATTACGTCGAACGCTGTCAACGTATGTGCGTCTTGCAGTGTATTGGTCATCATGGACCTCTCCTACTCTGTCCTGGGCAGAGAACTTCAACTTCATATGGTAGACAAAGATTACATCTTGATATTGACTCAGCGATTGTCGCCCAAGCATGACATTATATGAGGAAGGTGCGTCTACTATCAGAAAATGCAACGACCTGGTCTGTCTAAATGGGCCATCCCCTAGCATAACCAGGAGATTCACCGTTCCCAACGGTTTTAGGGCTCCCCCTGCAAAGCCAACTAGTGAAGTTGTGACCTCCTCCAGGTCCATATTTAAATCCAACTGTCGAAAACATTCATAAAACATGATATCGGCCGAACTACCCGTGTCCATGAAGATCCGTCTTATGGTGTAGTTGGCGATAATGGCTATGATAACCAAGGCATCAATGTGAGGGGACAAGATTCCATTCTCATATTCTGATCCAAAACATATGGTTAGGGCTTGGCGTTAACTGCCCGACCTCACTCGCTTTCCTTGTCAGGTCTTTCACAGATGTTTCACCCAGAAAAAACACCCAAGTTATTCCGATCTTCCCCAAGAATAGCCTAACCTGCACCACAAAACATGTTAGAAAGGACCACCAGAGGTTTTCCGGTGGAAACCCCTCTGATGCTTAAGTGTGCTAAGCGTTTTGTACACTTTAGTGAAAACGGGAAGAAGGCACTATAGAAATCATACCTCTCTCAGCCTTGGGGCCGAGATACTAATAGCCTTCTCTAGCGGGGATCCTTTACGAGATTTCGGAAACAGAATCCGTGAATCTCTGGCTGTTGGGTGAATAATTACAAAAAGTGGACACACATGTCCCCTTTTTGGCAGATCAGATGACCCATCTTTAATCAGATCAGCCCTTCTATGAGGCTGACCTCCCATCAACTCTTTCCGAGGGTCCAGGGTCAGTAAGAATAATCTTCGCAACTTGGGCAGGCCTGACCTCTCTAAATCTCATCCGAGGATTCAGATAAGATCAGGATCCTTCAGCAAAGTAATCATTCCAAGTTTTGCTAAATCGTTTCTTCTGACTTTATCCAGATCTACCACAACCCTGGTCTTCCTATTCAGGCTATATTAACTCCTCCCCCCCGAAATGGTGGGGGTAGATCTGTGTGCCTTCAGGGTTTCTTTTAGGAGCGACTAGGGTTCCACGCGCCCTTCCCAATTTTCGTATCTGCACAAATCCCAAAAAATCCACCTCTTAATTAGGTCGAATCATAGTAGATGACCTGTAGCACTTCATATTCAGTGACGATTGGTGTTACAGCTCACCACCTAGGGTACTGTTTCTTGTGACAAGCATTAAATGCAGGAATCCCATCAAATCCCGCTTTTCTATGAAATTAATTTTTCAAAAAATTTCTTTTCTTCTCCCTCCAAGATTACTTTTATTCCTCACTATCTTATCTTCCCCAGAAAAAATATTTTCGCTCTCGCTCTCTCTTTCTCAAACGGCGGTTGAAATCTTCTAGTTTGACGTTTTATGACTACTCCCATCACCAGGTACCCTTCTAATCCCTTTCTTTTCATAAATGTCTACTCAATCATCTTCTTCTCCCCCTTCTCCGGTAGCCTCGAAGTCTTCTGATACATTGTCCAGTTCCTCCTCCGCGGCGTCCGCCCCTTCCTCGCCGTCATCCTTTGAATATCCACCACCTATTCCCGGCCACCCCAAAATTTCCTCCATCCTAAGCGACAAAACCGTCGAGGAACTCCGTTACAAATATAAGATCACCGAGGAGTTTTCTCTAGTCAACTCTCGGCTCGGCGTTCTGGCATGCCAAGCACTAGCCGATCATCTAACTTTCTTTGCCGATCAATTTTAGGCGGGGTTACGCCTCCCCGTGAACCCTGTGATGTTGGAAATCGCCTGCATGTACAAAATCCCTGTTCACCAATTTGTTCCACACTCTTTCCACATTATCATAGGTTATAACTTGGTTATGCGGTATGCTGGTCTGGACCCTACAACCCAGACTATTTTTCCAGCTCTTCCAAGCCAAAAACACTCCTCCAGGCTATTTTTACCTGTGCTCCAGACCTGGCGTCCAATTTTTAAGTGGGATCCCTTCTTCCAATAAAGCTTGGAGGAAGAAATTTATATTCGTGCACTGCTCTGAAGACTGGGGCTTTCCTTAAAAGCCTATTGAAAAGCTGCCACCTCAGCAGCACATGTCTGTGGGAGACAGGTCTCCTCGGCTGCAAAAAATAATTTTCACCCTTAATGAAAACGTTATCCATCTCTCCCAACTCCTTCTTCCTTTTGTTTTAGACTCTTTCAATGAGCGAGAAGAGACGGGTCCTGTGACTTGCGAAATTGGTAAAAAGTTTTCCTGTCCTGATATCTTTATCTTGTCTTACGTTATCTTTTGACACCAACTGATTCTCCTTTTCATTCAGAAACCATGATAGCCTCTCGCCAACAAGAAGCAGAGGCAGCTCTAGAGCAAAGACCTCAGGAAACCGACCCTTCTTCCTCGGCAGGGAGGGGCTCAAGCTCTCCCAGGGCACTTCTCCCTGTTGAGGTGGAGATGATCATCCCTTCCGATTCCGGAGTGGACAGAGCTTCCCCGGTGGATAAGAAGGCCAGGATTACTCAGGGCAGAGCCACTCCTCTAGTGTCCACACCATCAAATCCCAATGCTAACCTTTTCATCACTACTTCGGTTTTGAGGTGTCTCGGGGACGTAGCCCTCCAATTTATCCGCGGGCAATGTCCTTCCTCTGACCGGCGCGCCCTGGAAAAGATGTCAGATCGGGAGCTCCTGGAATCGTGGTGCCAGGATGAAGCTCGAGTAGATTCCTTTTCTTTCATCTTGTTCCTTTATATATATATATTTTTTATATTTTATTTTAACTTTTCTTGCGATTAGGCGGCCGCCAAGAAAGTTCTCCTGGCCGCTAGGGCTACGAGGTCCATGATGAATGCTGGCCTGATCCGGGAGCATAAGCCACTGCAGGAGAAGGAGAGGCACTTGCATGCTCTATCCAATGAGCGAGGGTTCGAGCTAAAAAAGCTCAAAGCTGAGATTGCAGAGATGAAGAAGGCGGAGGCGAAAGTTGTTGAGATGGCTAAGAGTGAGGCAAGGGATGAGACTCTAGCAGAGGCTAGGAGCTTGGCTGACGGGCTTTTGGCCAAAGCCCGGTAAGGATGGGAGACAGAGTTTCTGAACTCCAAAAAGAAGTTAAAATTGATCCAGCATACCCGGGAGACGTCCCGTCAAGCTTTCTTGGGATCTGAAGAGCTTTACACGTTGCTCGTCCCAGAGGCAATGGCCTACTATCATTTTGGCCTAGATGAGTAGACCAAATGGGCCGCGGATCACCCTGACCTTCCCTTTGACCGAAATCTGCCCCTCAAGACGCCTCCCGAGCTAACCTATTTAACTAATGTGCCGGAGCGAGACCGTCTACACAAGTTTGGAGCAGCTGAGTTTGCTGAGCATGTCCTCGCCACTCTTTATGTTCCCGAACCAGAGCAGTCTCAGCCAGACCAGGTCTTGACCCTTGCTCTTCCTGCATCTACTCCTTCCCCTACCTTCGCCAGTCTAGGCGAGCTGCCTTATGGGGCCTCCCCTGGAGATCTGCCTACTGAGGAAGCCGTGGATCAACTAGAAGCAAAGCTGGATGTGGAGACCTGAATGCAGTTTAAATTGGCCTGCTCTTACTTTCTTTATTCAATTTGATCTATATTATGTTTGTCATTTTCTTTATATATTCTTTGTTGCGTCACACTTTATATGTATGTGCTTTAACCTGCCCTTTCCTATACTTCCATATGGCCTCTTCACCCTCACTCGAAATTGAAACTATCAAGAAGAAAAACATTTTGAAATGAAAATTTTCAACTTTCCAAAGAAAATGATCGATTTAAGGAGAAACTTCTGCAGATGCACAAACTGTTGGATTGGAAAAGGCAGAAGAAACAGTTTTACAAACGAGAATGGGCAGAGCTCCGCTTTCTGAATCGCCAACTCCAGGAGGAGAAGGCTGATCTTCTTGAGTCAGTACGTCGATTAACCACCGCCGTCGGCGAAGCGCACTCTGCAACCGACCGGGCAAGCAGGTATCGTCAACGCCTCCATGCGGCTGAGCGTGAACTCTAGCGCCTTAGACGAATTTTATCTTTCGATTAGAAGATATCCTCGCATCCCCGATGTTTTAGTTCTCTCCAAGCTGTTATGCGTATTCATTCAAAGTTGTGGATTTAATAAAATTTTCCATGTTTTTGAATATTCTTGTCCTCCTTCATAAAAATATCTATTTTTGATCCGCTTGGCCTTGTGTTTTGAAAGTTCTTGGAAAATCAAGTCAGGACTGCGTTTTGGCACCTGCCTTTAGCTACCAACCAGGTTAGGAAACCTATGGGCATCCGCCCTTAGCCAATCCTGGCATTAAAATTTTAAACTGGCAATTAGGTCAGGAATGTTAATGAACATCCTCCCTTAGCTAATCTTGGCTTTAAAATTTTATACTGACAATCAAGTCAG
This sequence comes from Phtheirospermum japonicum, assembly GCA_014905375.1. Classification (NCBI taxonomy): domain Eukaryota; kingdom Viridiplantae; phylum Streptophyta; class Magnoliopsida; order Lamiales; family Orobanchaceae; genus Phtheirospermum; species Phtheirospermum japonicum. The sequence goes on from BMAC01000772.1 coordinate 113,102, forward strand.
GAATTTAATGGGCATCCGCCCTTAGCCAATCTTGGATTTAAGATTTTAAATTTATAATCAGGTCAGTAATTTAATGGGCATCCGCCCTAGTGAATCTTGGCTTTAAAATTTTAAACTGCCAATCAGGTCAAGAATTTAATAGGCATTTGCCCTTAGCCAATCCTGGCTTTAAGATTTTAAACTGACAATCGGGTCAGGAATTTAATGGGCATCGGCCCTTAGCCAATCCTGGCTTTAAAATTTTAAACTGACAATCAGATCAAGAATTTAATGGGCATCCTCCCTTAGCCAATCCTGGCTTTAAAATTTTAAACTAACAATCAGGTCAGGAATTTAATGTGCATCAGCCCTTATCCAATCCTAGCTTTAAAACTTTAAACTGACAATTAGGTCAGGTATTTAATGGGCATCCGCCCTTAGCCAATCCTGGCTTTAAAATTTTAAACTGACAATCAGGTCAGGAATTTAATGGGCATCCGCCCTTAGCTAATCCTTGCTTTAAAATTTTAAACTGACAATCAGGTCAGGAACTTAATGGGCATCCGCCCTTAGCCAATCCTGTCTTAAAAATTTTAAACTGATAATCAGGTCAGGAATTTACTGTGCATCCGCCCTTAGCCAATCCTGGCTTTAAAATTTGCAGAAAACAAGGTAATACAAATTTAAACTATTATAAATATTTGTCTTTGTTTTTCGTACATAATATTTCCGCAAATTGGATATGTTCCAAGCTCGTGGAAGCTTAACCCCATCCTATTGCTCTAATTCATAAGATCCCCCCTTTAGGATTTCCGTGACCTTATAAGGCCCTTGCCAGGTAGTACACAACTTTCCTTTCACTTGTCCCAAATCATTCCTGCGAAGAACTAGGTCTCCTACTTGGAAATGTCTCTTGATCACGAAATTATCATAAGCTACCTTGACTCGCCCCCTTACATGATCCATCTTTACGTCATCTCTTTCCCTTTTTTCTTCTATCAAGTCCACGGCATCTCGTACCAACAACTCATTTTGTTCCTCATTAAAGTTTTGAATTCTATGGGTCTCCAGACTGATCTCCGCGGGGACCGCGACATCCATTCCATACACCAAGCTGAACGGCGTTTCTCCAGTGCTCTCCTTAGGTTTAGTCCGATATGCCCACAAGATTGAACCGAGCTCCTCTACCCATTTTATGCCCGATTTTTCAAATCTTGTTCGAATCCCTTGAACTAAAATTCGATTTGTTACCTCAACTTGGCCATTGGCTTGTGGATGGTAAACATATGTGAAATGTTGGTCAATCTTCATTTTAGCACACTAGGCTCGGATCCGAGCTCCCATAAATTGAGTGCCATCATCTGATACTAAAATCCTTGGGATTCCAAATCGGCGTACTATACTTTTCCACATAAAACCCATTACCACTTCCTCTGTGATTTTCGCCAAAGTTTCAGCCTCCACACATTTTCTGAAGTAGTCAATGGCCACGATTAGGAATTTCTTTTGGGCTGGAGCTGTGGGGAACGGTCCTACCAGATCTATCCCCCATTTTGAGAATGGGCAAGGAGAGTTCATGGTCATGAGCTCTTCTGCAAGCTTATGTATTAAAGGTGCGTTCTTCTGACACCTATCACATGCCCGAACAAAATCTTCCGCCTCCTTCCTAAATTGTGGCTAAAAGTATCCTGCCCTCATGATTTTGCTTGACAAAGCTCTGGCACCCATGTGGTTGCCACAACATCCCTCATGGATCTCTTTCAGGATATGTGCACTCTCCTTTGGGTTCAGGCATCGCAAGAGAGGTTGTCTGAATCCTCTTTGAAATAGCTCTCCTTTAATCTTGTAGAAACGGGACGACATGACCCTTACTTTTGCCGCTTCCCTCTTATTATCCGGCAGCTCTCCTTTTGCCAATCTTTCGTCTCATCCACTGAGCATATCCTCTCTTCCCCGAACTCTTGATAAGCCATTAATAGAGTGGTCATTCTCTCCTGGCAATCTACTGCCGAACTCGCTATCTTGGCCAAGTAATCTGCTCGGCCATTTTCTTCCCTAGGGATTTGGAGGACCCATTTTGGAGTGTATTTTTTGTGGTTTTGGAAATTAAAGGTTCGTTGGCTTGGTGTTATCGGGAATCAATTCAATTGTAAGTCTCAAGGTGTTTCAAGCTTTGAAAAGTAAAGGAAAATGAAAATAAAGCAATTAAACTAGCTAAACTAAACTAGGAAATGAAATTGCAAGTTGGTAGGATGCCTCGTCTTATGACTCGAATATGAAAATGCAAGCAAATAATGAAAACAAGCAAAAACAAGCATGCATGCACAAGGTACAACGAAGCTTGCATGAACATAAAAGCTTGAATAATGCAGATTTTTGTAAATTAAAAGCACAAATAGATAAAGAAATAAAAATGGACGGGAAAGTTCAAAACTTTATGAAAGACAACAAGCAACAAAACATAGAATTAGGATTAAGCATGAAAATTAAATTGCAAATAAAGCATGTGAAAAACTCAAAATCAAGACAATCCAAGACCCGATCTATGATCTAGACGTGTCACTCATCTAGATTCCATAGCCAATTCTTAAGATCTAACATGAATTCAAGGTGCTAAGACAAAAATCATAAAAATGAAGAAAATGCATGAAACATATGAAATTGCGTGAAATTAAACGATCTAGGACTCGATCTATGATCTAGATGTGTCACTCAAATATGTTCCATAGATGATTCACAAGATCAAGCACAAATTATAATACCTAAGGCAAAAGGCATAAAAAAATGAAGAACAAAGCATGAAATTAAAAGAAAGCTTACTAGAATTAAAGAGAGAATCCAAAAGCTAGATTGAATGCAAGGAATTAAAAATCCAAGGGATTACTTGAATCCTTCTTGAGCTTACAAACCCAAGACAAAGCTTGAAATTAAATCTAGAGAGAGAAAATAATCCCAAACCCAAGCTTGGGTTTGGAGGAGGTGTTTTATTCTAATGAAAGGAGTCTATATATTTATACAAGTTAATTAGGGGTAACTGGGTCAATTATGCCATATGAGCTTGGATTTCCATGTTTTGACCACTTTCACTCGAAATGGTCCACCTTGGAAAGGTTTGGCTTGGCTTGGTTCGAGTTGGCTTGAGGGAACTGTGGTTTGGGCGTGACGTGGCCGAAGGTGGCGCGCGTGGCTCGGCAGTGCTCGGCAGGTGTGGGAAGGCGTGGCCAACCGTTGTCGGCAGCTCTCGGCAGTGTGGATTGGTAGCTCAGCAGCGATGCGCGTGGGGCATCGGTCGACGCTCGACATGATCAATGCAACATAGAGTTGGCTTCGACCCTGCATCGACCGACGCAGGCAGGCCTCGACATCGACGCGCGCGGCTCTCGGCAGGCATCGGACAGCGTCGGATGACGTGGGCGGGAGTTCTCGGCAGTGACGCGGGATGGCACTCGGCAACTGCCAACAGGCCTCGGCAGGCTCGCTCGGTAGCTACGCACGGGAGAGCTCGATTTGGGCTGGCTCGGTTTGATTTTCGGGCCTCGAAGCCTTCACCTATAAAATGGGAATTTAAACCATAAAGATATGATTTACCTCAAACCTCAAGTTAATCGGACATTTTAACCAAATTAAATATAAAATTAACAAGAAACACAAAAAATAATAAAACAATAAATACGACCTAAAAACCTAACGAAAAATTACTCAAAACTACTAGAACCGAACCTAAACCCTAACTAAAAACACAAGGAAAAATGCAACAATTACATACAAAACAACAGTCAAAGTTTTCATTCAGTTGGCTAACTCCCAAAATTGAGCTAGATATCTTTGCATGTGCTCCTCTCTTGTCTCAAATTCCCCGTTTATCTACCTGCACACAAGTTGCAAATCTACTCGTGCGCATACCTGCTCTACTACTAATTCCTTCGCCATCTGAATTCCTCTCAATAGAGTTTCATATTTCGCAGCGTTATTGGACAGGGTATAATTTATCCGTACTGCATATTCAGTGGTCACACCTGTCCGATCTGTTAGCACAATACCTGCACACAACCCAGGCTTCCTACCTAGCCATCTGTATAAATTGTCCATTCCTTCTCATCCTCGGGATGGCTGGTCATTTCTTGCATAAAATCAGCCAATGCCTGGGATTTGATGGCCGTTCTTGCTTCAAAAGTAATGTAAAACTCACTAAGTTCAATTATCCATTTCACCATTTGCCCCGAGGCCTCTGGTTTATCCATGATGGCCCTTTGAGGTAGGCTAGTCCGAACCACTATGTTGATGAAAGAAAATAAGGGCGCAACTTACGCGCCGTCCTGACCAGAGATAGCATTGCCCGCTCTACCTCCACATATCGGAGTTCAGCATCATGTAGGACCTTGCTCCAAGAGTATACCGGCCTTTGCACCTTACCTTCTTCTCTGAGCAAGACAGTGCTCACTGCCTACTCCCCGACCGATAAATTTAAGATCAAAGGTTCTCCCTGGACTGGCTTGGTGAGCAGTGACATATTAGCCAGATGCTCTTTCAACTTCTGAAATGCCTCTTGACACTCTTCATTCCACTGAAACCGAGCTTTCTTCCGTAAGCCTTGGAAGAATGATAGACTTTTCTTAGCTGAGCGCAAGAAGAATCAACTATGGGCGTTAATTCGGCCACCCAAGCACTGAATTTCCATAACACTCCTCGAGGGCTGCATGTCCATGGTGGCTCTAATCTTTTCTGGGTTGGTCTCTATTCCCTTTTCTGTAACCATATATCCCAAGAATCTTCCAGCTCTTACCCCAAACGCGCACTTCTTAGGGTTGAGCTTCATTCTGTATTTTCTCAGGGTATCAAAAGTTTTATTCAGATCATCCACGTGCATGGTTCCTTCACACTCTTGACTAATATATCATCCACATACACCTCCATATTTCGTCCTAGTTGGGTTTTAAACATTTTGTCGACTAACCGTTGATATGTGGCGCCCGCATTCTTGTGCCCGAACGGCATGAGCACATAAAAGGGGTTATAAAATTAACCCGCTTCCAGTCCTCCTCAGCTAGCCTAATATGATGATACCCCTTGTGAAGCATCCATCATGCTCATCAATTCACAGCCACTTGTGTAATCAACCAATTGATCTATCCTTTGCAACGGGTAGTGGTCCTTAGGACAAGAGCGATTGAGGTCCCTAAAATCTATACACATTCGCCAGTCTTCCCTGGTTTTAGGGACCAACACCGCATTAGAAAGCCACTCTGGAAATTTTATTTCTTGAATATGCTTAGAATTCAACAATCTTTCTACTTCGGCTTCAATGATTGCCTCCTTCTCAGGACCAAAGTTACGCTTCCTTTGTTTAACTGGATTTTATCCAGGGCTGATATTGAGGCGGTGCTCTACTATAGCCGGATCTATCCCGACTAGATCTTGAGGAGACCTGGTAAAAACATCAGCGTTGTTTCTTAAAAAATGCACCATCTCTACCAAGATTTCTGGGCTCAGAGTTGTCCCCACTCTTAAGACTGTACTATCATCTCCTAGAACCACTTCTACCATCATCAATCCTTCTTCTCGCTGAGCCAGATCTGGTGTTGTGTTCTTTATTCTGACTCTTTTAATCTGTCTATCTTCTTCATTACGCCGAACACATTCAACGTATGTTTGTCTAGATGCATATTGATCGCCTTTAACTTCACCTGTTCCATTTTGTGCGGGGAATTTTAATTTCGATAGTATACCGAGATAACTGCCTGGAATTTGCTCAAGGATGATCTTCCCAACATAATGTTTGTTTCACCCAGAAAATAATTATACCAAACTAATATATCCCCTCTGGGGAACACTACGATCTTCCTGAAAAATAAGCCTGACCTGCACCCGCAAACACGTTAGAAAGGACCACCGAAGGATTTCCGGTGGAAACCTCTCCGATGCTTAAGTCAGTTAAGCGGGTAGTATATTTCAGTGAGCAATGAAAGGAATGCAAAATAATGTCATACCTCTCTAAGCCTTGGGGCTGAGCTATATATAATATTCCCCAGTGGAGACCCCTTCCGGGATCTTGGAAACAAAGGCCGCGAATCTCGGGCCCTTGTGCAAATAACCACGACAAGTGGTCCTACTTGTTCCCTTCTGGGAAGACAGAGTGCCTGGTCTCCCATAAGCCTGCCCTCCTATAATCCTTCTCAGCGGATTTGAATTAGGTCAGGATGTTTTTCCTAACTCTAAGCCTTTGGACTTGAATTTCACCCGAGAAAAGAGGTCAGATCAGGATCATCCTGAGCTAGGGTAATTTCTTCCTTATGTCCATCTGTTTTCCTGACCTCCTCGAGAAAGTCAGCTCAAGTCTACCCCAACCCAGGTCTGTCTGTCCTTGCCACATCAACTCGTCCACACACCCCCTCCCCCGAAATGGTTGGGGTAGATCTGTAAAACTTTAGGATTTCTTTTGGGAGTAGGTAGGGTTCCACATCTTTCAAAATTTCCGCATCTGTACGAATCCCGAAAAACTCGCTTAATGATCAGGTTCAATTATTAGCATTATTAGTGACGGTCCATATCCTGAGATGGTTACCATATCGACACATCTCCTCAAGTTCTGTACTACCGATAGGTCAGCGGCGGTTATCACACTTAGTAACGGTTGGCGTTTCAGCTCATCACCTAGGGCACTATTCATCTGACAAGAATTAAATGCGGGAATCCCAACAATATCCCGCTTTTTACTCGATTTCCATTTTTTGAAAATATCAACTACCTTATATTCCCTCTGTCTCTCTTTTCTTTTCAACTTTTCATTTTTTCTCTTCATAGACACTCTTGCGCTCTGATTTCTCTCCATTAACGATTTGGTACCATCTTCACGCTTACAGATTTTTTGATCATCTCTATAGTCAGGTATTTCTCCGATCTTTATTACTTTTCTAATTTTGTCAAGGCCCTCATCTTCTTCATCTGCCGATTTTCCTTCTTCTCACTCTTCCGCCGTCGATTCTTCCTCTCACTCGCACACCGTCGATTCTTCCTCTCATTCTCCCGCTGCTACTTCTCCGGTGATGCCGGCTCCATCGTCGCCGTCATTCGAGTACCCCCCTTACATCCCCGACCGACCATATGTATGTTCCATTCTCAGTGATAGCATGGTGGAGAATTTGAGTTATAAATACCAGATACCGAAGGAGTTCGAGTTAATTAACCCCCGCGGTGGCATAATGGCGTACCAGGCTCCGGCGGGCCACTTGACCTTCTTCGTTGACCAATTTTAGGCGAGTCTGCGCCTCCCAGTGAACCCTCTAATTCTAGAGATAGCCCAATTATATATAATCCCAGCTCACCAGTTTGTTCCCAATTCTTTTAGGATTATCATAAGTTATAATCTGGCCATGCGATATGCTGGCCTAGATCCCACAGCCCAAACTTTCTTCCAGCTCTTCCAAGTCAAGAGCTCTGCCCCAGGTTACTTTTACTTATGTGCCAGGGCAAGAGTCTGGTTCCTTACCGGCATCCCTTCTTCTAACAAATCTTGGCACAAAAAGTTTTTCTTTGTGCACAGTTTAAAGGGTTGGAGCTTCTCTCCTCAATCTATTGAACAATTGCCAGCCCAGCCGCACCTGTCAGTAAAAGACAGGTCTCCTCGACTCAAGAGGATTATTTCTACTTTAACTAAATTGTTTTTAATATCTCCCAACTCCTCGTCCCTTCTTCCGTAAATCTCTTCAATAGTCGGGAGGTGAACGGCCCCCTGACCCCTCAAAATGGTAAAGAACCTTGACAACCCTGAATATTTTCTGACGTTTTGCTTATCTTGTATTTTATGATAATCTTTTAATCTCAATCCTCACTCCTTCAGGAAACATGATGCTCCGGATTATGGCCGCTCGCCAGAAGGGTGTAGTTGCGGGATCAGAGCAGCGAGACCCGGTGGCTGATCCCCCTCAAGCCGAGGCTAGCAGATCATGCACACCCCAGGTCCCTCTTGAGCCATAAGTGGAGGTGATTGTCCCCTCGGATTCTGGGGAGAGGCTGGAACGGCCGGCGAAGAGGCCGCGAGCTAGCACAGGGGGAGCATCAGCCTCTGGGGTTAAGATTGTCACCCCAAATGATACATGGTTCAACAAGTCAGTCCTGAACCGCCCTGGTCCCTTGGCAGTTCAATTCATCCAGGGGCAATGCCCCAGTATAGACATGGCCACTCTGGAGAAATGGTCAGACTCAGACCTCATTGAGTCGTTGTGCCAGGACGAGGCAAGGGTAAGTCATTCTTCACTTCTTTACCTTTTTCCATTTTTCCTTTTACCCTGCTAAGTCTCCTTTTCTTTTAGGTGGTGGCCAAGAGGTCTATTCTGGTTGCCAGGGCGAGAGGGCTAATGAATGCTGAATTGGACAAAGAGCATAAGAGGTTGCAAGAGAAGGAGAAGAGGTTGCGCAACTTATGCAAGGACAGGGGCGCCAAGCTGAAGAAGGTGGAGCAGGAGTTGGAAGAGGTGAAGAGGGCGGAGCAGAAAGTATTAGAGACGGCTAAAGCTGAGGCACGAGATGAGGCTTTGGCTGAGGCTCGGAGCTTAGAAGATGAGGTGATGGCCCGGGCACGCGAGGAATGGAATCGGAGTTCTTAAACTCCAAAGAAGGATTGAGGCTGATCCAGACTAGCCGAGAAGTCGCCCAGCGTGCTTTCCTGGGCTCAGAGCAGCTTTATCATCTGCTGGCTCTAGAGGCGGAGGTATATTTCCACCTCGCCTTGGATGCTCAAGCAAAATGGGCCTAAGAGAAGCCCAGTTTTCCCTTTGACCGCGCGGAAGTGCTGAAGCAGCCACCTGAGCCTACATCCTTCTGCTATTCTCCCGAGCAAGATCTTCTACATAGACTCGACACTCACGAGTAGAGCTGGCAATGGGCTGGGCCGGGCTAGCCCGACCCGAGCCCATTGGGCCAACCACCAAAATCGGGGCGAGCTAAAATTTCATCGGGCCGTGATTTCATCGGCCCAGGCCCGGCCCATCATAGAAAGCATAGTGTAATTATCAGGCCAAATCGGGCTGGTCCGGCCCGCCCAAATGGGTCAAATCGGGCAGGGCAAAAAACGGTCCGATTTTTTAGGCCAGGGATTCTAAGGCCTAAGGCCGGCAAAAATCGGGCCGGGCCAGAAATTGCCAGCTCTACTCACGAGTATGCTGAGCATGTCCTTGCAGCCTTCAACAATCCCCCAATCTCTCCAAGGGCGGCTCACCCAGATCAAGGCCTCGCTCTTGCCCTGACCACATCTACTCCCTTCCCAACCTTCGCCGGTCTGGGTGAGCTGCCGGGAGGGGCTTCTCGTTGTGCTTTGGCAGAGGATGCTGTGGAGCAGCTCGCGAAGGAGTTAGATGCCGGGATTTAGGCTTAGCTCTGTTAGGGTTTCCCTTCTTTTTTTTTTCAACAGATCTATTTGTTTCTGGCCTTTGTGGCTGATCTATTTTTCTATGAATCTCTTGCCTATGAAATGAATTTGTTATGTAGCAACTTTTGATTTTAGGGTTTCCTGGTTTCACGGAAATCCTAGTACTTTTATTCATAATGGCACGTGCCCCTCTTTTCTTTATATACACGCATTTACGATTTGTGTTTTTCAATTTTATCATGGCTTCTCCTTCCCTGCTTGAGGAGCTTGAAATTGTAAGGCGAAAAAACCTCTATCTGTTTGCTGAGAATTTCAAACTCACCGACAAGCTGCTAGCTCTCCGAGAAAAAATCTCCCACATGTGCCAGCTCCTCGAGAGAAAAAGGCAAAAAAAATGCCACTACAAACGAGAGTGGGTTGAACTTCACCAGCTAAATTGCCAACTGGAGGGGGAAAAAGCTGATCTGACAGAGTCGGTAAGCCAACTGACAATTGTTGCCAGCGAAGCTCATGCTATTTCCGAGCGAGCTGACAGGTACCGCCAACGCTTTCATGAAACAAAGCGTGAGTTATGGTGTGTGCTCCTGATTCTAGCTTCTGACAGGAGTCTGTGCTTTTCTTTTGAATTTTATTTTTCTGCTTGCTGCACTTGTAATCAAACTCGCCAATTTTCCATCTTCTTAAGAGGGTATATGCATTTATCTTTAATGTATTTACAGAATTTTTTGATGGATGTTAAGTATTGAGCCAGAATCTTTTCTCTTTGGTCGATTTTTAGCTAATTCTTGCTTTGTTTGTTCAATCAGACCAAGCAAGTTGTAGCCTCCGTCCTTTAGCCAGTCTTGGCGCTAAAATACTGAAAATCAAGTCAGGAATTTCATAGGCGTCCGCCCTTAGCCAATCCTTGAATTAAAATACTGACAATCAGGTCAGAAATTTCATGGGCATCCGCCCTTAGCCCATCTGGCGTTAAAATACTGACAATCAGGTCAGGAATTTTCATGGGCATCCGGCCTTAGCCAATCTTGGCGTTAAAATACTAAAAATCAAGTCAGGAATTTCATGGGCATCCGCCCTTAGCCGATCCTGGGGTTTAAATACTGACAATTATGTCAAGCATTTTATGGGCATCCGCCCTTAGCCAATTTTGGCGTTAAGATTCTAACAATCAGGTCAGGACTTCTATGGGCGTCCGCCCTTAGCCAATTCTGGCTTTTAAAATCTGTATAAAGCAAAGAGACATATGAAACAAAATTTTTATAAATATTTAGTTGTTTTTTCATAAATAATATTTTCGTAAGTTAGCTATGTTCCAGGATCGTGGTAGCTTGACCCCATCTAACTGTTCCAGTTCATATGCTCCACCCTGCAGGATTTTTGTAACTTTAAAAGGCCCTTGCCAGGTAGCATCCAACTTTCATTTTGCCTTCCCTAAATCATATCTGCGAAGGAATAAATCTCCCACTTGGAAATGACTTTTGATCACAGACTTATCATAGGCTTCTTTCACTCGCCCCCTAATGTGCTCCATCCTGACGGCAGCTCTTTCCCTCTTTTCCTCCACCAAGTCCAGGCCATCCTGTGTCAATAGCTCATTTTGATCCTCATCAAAGATCTTAATTAGATGGGTTTCCATACTGATCTCGGCAGGGACCACGACATCCATGCCATAAAAAAGGCTGAATGGCATTTCCCCGGTGCTCTCCTTGGGATTAGTCCTGTAAGCCCACAGAATTGAACTGAGCTCTTCAACTCACTTGCTTCCCGATCTTTCCAATTGAGCTTTGCCTCCTTGTACGAGGATGCAATTGGTCACTTCAACTTGGCCATTGGCTTGAGGATGATAAACAGATGTGAAATGTTGATCGATCTTCATCCGAGCGCACCAATCTCTGATTTTGGCTCCCATGAACTGAGTTCCATTATCTGAAGCTAAAATACTAGGGATGCCAAATCGACAGACTATGTTTTTCCACAAAAAACCCATTACCGCATCCTCTGTGATTTTTTTCCAAAGCTTCAGCCTCCACCCATTTGCTGAAATAATCGATGGCCACAATCAGTAACTTCTTTTGTGCGGGGGATGTGGGGAAGGGTCCTACCATGTCTATCCCCCATTTGCTGAACATGCAAGGAGAGCTCATTGTCATGATCTCCTCCATAGGCCTGTGTATCAAGGGATAGTTCTTTTGACACTTGTCGCAAACCTAAACAAAATCCTCTGCTTCCTTCCTCGGTTGTGGCCAAAAGTAGCCCGTTCTCAAGATCTTGCTTGACAAGGCTCTGGAACCCATGTTATTTCCACAGCATCCTTCACGGACTTCTCTAAGGACATGGGTGCCCTCCCATGAGCTAAGGCACCATAAAAGGTGCTGCCCGAACCCCCTTCGAAACAACTCTCCTTTAATCAAGCAAATCGAGATGACCTGGTCCTTAATTTCATTACTTCTCTCATGCTCTCCGACAGTTCTCCTTTCTCCAGATATGCTTTGATAATAGAGTGCCAATCCTCTCCTTAATCCACTAAGCATACTTTCTCCTCCCCGAATTCCTGATCTGCCATTAGCAGAGTGATCATTCTTTCCCAAAAATCCACTGCTGAACTGGCCACTTTGGCCAAGTAATCCGCTCTCGTGTTTTCTTCTCTGGGGATTTGGAGGACAGTCAGAGTCCCCATGGCACTAGCTAACTCCCTAAATTGGGCTAGGTATTTTTGCATATGCTAGTCTCTTATCTAAAATTCTCCATTTCTCTGCCTACATACGAGATGTAAATCCACTCTTGCGCATACCTGCTCAGCCCCAAAATCCTTGGCCATCTGAATTCCCCTCAAAAGAGCTTCATACTCAGCTACATTATTAGACAGGGTATAATTCATTCGTATTGCGTATTCAGTGGTCACACCGGTCGGTCAGTCAATACTATGCCCACGCCATAGCCTAAGTTTCCTACTGAACCATCTGTATAGATTGTCCATTCCTTTTTGTCCTCAGGAGAGCTGGTCATTTCTTGCATAAAATCAGCTAACGCCTGGGCTTTAATGGCTGTCCTTGTTCAAAAGTAATATCAAACTCACTAAGTTCAATTATACATTTAACCAGTCATCCTGAGGCCTCCGACTTATCCATAATGGCTTTCAAGGTTAAGTTAGTCCGCACTACTATGCTGTGTGAGAGAAGAAAAGGGCGCAACTTACGTTCTGTCCCGACCAGGGCTAGCATTGCTCGCTCCACTTCTAGATATCAGACTTGAGCATCATGCAGCACTTTAATCCAATAATATACCGGCATCTGCATTTTGCCTTCCTCTCTCAGCAAGACCGAGCTTACAATCTGCTGCCCAACAGAAAAGTATAGGATTAAAGGTTCGCCTTGAACTAGCTTAGTAAGCAGCTACATGCTAGCCATGTGCTCCTTTAGCATCCGAAATGCCTCCTGACACTCCTCATTCCACTGAAATCGAGCTTTTTTACGCAAGGCCTGGGAGAATGGCAGGTTTTTTCAGCTGAGTGCGAGACGAACCTGCTCAGAGCGTTAATTCGGCCCGCCAGGCACTGCATCTCTTTGACATTTCTTGGGGACTGCATGTCCATGATGGCTCTTCCCTTCTCTGGGTTGGCCTCTATTCCCTTTTATGTGACCATATACCCCAGGAATTTACCAGCTCTTACCCCAAATGCACACTTTTTAGGGTTGAGCTTCATCGTGTATCTTCTCAAAGTGTCAAAGGTTTCCCTTAATTCATCCACATGCGAGGCTGCCTTCACGCTTTTGAATAACATGTTATCGACATATGCCTCCATGTTCCTTCCCAGCTGAGATTTAAACATCTTATCCACCAATCGCTGGTACGTGGCGCCTGCATTCTTGAGCCCAAACGGCATGACCACATAGCAATAGATCCCCTTTGGAGTTATAAAACTGACCCACTTCCAATCCTTCTCAGCTAGCCTGATCTGATGGTACCCTTGTGAGGCGTCCATCATGCTTAACAGCTCACAACAAGACGTGGAGTCAACCAACTGGTCTATCCTTGGTAACGGAAAATGGTCCTTAGGACAGGCACGATTGAGGTCCCGGAAATCTATACACATACACCAATCTTCTTTGGTTTTGGGGACCAATACCGCGTTGGAAAGCCACTCAGAGAATTGTATTTCTTGAATGCGCTTAGCTTTCAACAATTTTTTGACTTCAACTTCGATGATTGCCTCCTTCACGGGGCCGAAGTTATGCTTCCTCTATTTAACTGGCTTTTCTCCAGGGTTGATATTGAGGTGGTGCTCAACGACTGCTAGGTCTATCCCCACCAGATCTTGAGGAGACCAAGCAAATACATCAGCATTGGTTCTCAAAAATTGGACCAGGTCTACCAGAATTTCTGGGCTCAGGGTCGTTCCCACTCTCACGACTCCACTATCATCCCCTGGGAACACCTCTACCAACATTACCCCTCCTCTCGCTTGGCCAGCTCTAGCATTGCACTCTCTGTTCTGGCTCTCTTATGTTGTCTTTCCTCTTCATTACATCGGATACACTCGAAGTACGCTTGTCTAGATGCATACTAATCACCCTTAACCTTCCATGTTCCATCCTGAGCAGGGAACTTCAACTTCATATGGTACACCGAGATCACCGCTTTGAATTGGCTCAGGGATGGTCGTCCCAGCGTAACATTATATGAAGATGGTGCATCCACTACCAGGAATCGCACTGTCTTAGTTAACCTATACGCCTCTTCCCATAATGTTACCAAAAGCCTCACTGCCCCTAAAGGCTTCAAAGCTCCTCCTGAAAATCATACTAACGAGGCTGTCACCTCTTCCATTTCGACATCAGGTTTTAACTTTCGATAGCAGTCATAGAATAGGATATCAGCCGAGCTCCTTGTGTCCACAAATACCCATCTCACATTATAATTTGAAATAGTGGCTATTATGACATGGGCATCCATGTGAGGGGCCAAGATGCCATTCTCATCCTCTGATCCGAAACATATGCTTTGGCTTGGGGTTATCTGACCAACCTCTTGTGATTTCCTGACCAGGTCCTCTGCAACTTGGACATAACTGTTTTGGGTTCATTTAGAATGCTCATCCCACTCGCCTCCTGTGATCATTAGGATTTTCCCTCGTATGACCTTGGCTTGGTCACTTTGCCTCCCACTGTTTCGTCCGTTATCTTGTTCATGCCTGTTCCCTTGAGGCCGGTTGAGCCTGCGTAAGTCAGACCTGGGCTCCTCTCTTCTCATATGCACATACTCTTTGAGGTGCCCGGCCTGCACCATTCTCTCTAGTTCATCCTTCAGGTGAGTGCACTGATTTGTGTCATGGCCATACTCGTTATAGTATCTGCAGAATCGGTCAGATCTTTCATTTTGCAGTTTTTGAGAGTAAGTTTTAGGCCAGTTGAGATCAGGGTACCATTCTATTGCTTGCAAAATCTCTCCCTGAGGTGTTGCCAGGGGTGTGTATCTGTCGAAACGAGGTTGTCCCCCTGCCAGATCTGCCCTGGGTTTTTTCATCGGTACCCTTTCCTCCCTATCAAGTTTATCCCTTTTATTCTCTTCTTCTTCCTTGATATTCAAGGCTTCCTCCAGGTGGATGTACTTCTTTGATCGCTCCAAGAGCTCTCCGGATTTCAGCGTTGGCTTTACGACCAGCGACTAAAAAAATTCTCCCCTCCTGAGCCTCTGCGCTAATGCGTTAACCAAGAGCTCCTCAGATGATGATGGCACCTAAAGCTTTAACTTTTTGAATCGGTTGATGTATGTGCGTAGGTTTTCATTCTCCTTCTGTTTTAGGCTGAAAAATTCCAGCGACATTTTCTGATACTTTCGATAGTTGGTAAACTGGTGTAGGAATGCCGAGCTGAACTCGTCAAAATCGCTGATAGAGCGCGGCGGCAACTGGCTGAACAAGAGCTAGGCCGATTTTGTAAAGGTCACTGGGAAGACTCGGCATATGACCGTGTCTGAGAATTTGTTCAGAGTTGTCGTGATCTCAAATCGGCTCAGGTGATCCCACGGGTCTTTTGTCCCATTATATTCAAAGCCCATGGATCTGTAAGAGGCCGGTAAGTCATCGCGCATAAACGGCTCTGTGAACGGCGTACCCCTCTGCGCCGGCATTGCATCTGTGCTCGCCATCTTCCTCTTAAACTCCCTGACCCCTTTTTACAGATTTTGCATTTGTTTAGTGAGGTCCGGGTTGGTTTGGATCGATGTTTCACTTAGAAAAATTCTCTTCCTCCTCTTAGAGAGGAGTCTGGATCATGCGCTGGGCGCGCGGTGGTTCCGTTTCCGGCAGTGGGACTGTCTGGGACGGGGGTGTTTTGGACGAGGGCATTGAAAACTCTTCGAACTTCCTATCCACAGCCACTTTCACGGCCTTACCGATGAGGTCAGACAGTTGTTTGAGAAAGGTGTTATTCAACAACCCTCTGAAAAATAAGCCTGACCTGCACCCACAAACACGTTAGAAAGGACCACCGAAGGATCTTCGGTGGAAACCTCTCCGATGCTTAAATCAGTTAAGAGGGTAGTATATTTCAGTGAGCAATGAAAGGAATGCAAAATAATTTCATACCTCTCTAAGCCTTGGGGCTGAGCTATTTATAATGATCCCCAGTGGAGACCCCTTCCGGGATCTCGAAAACAAAGGCCACGAATCTCGGGCCGTTGTGCAAATAACCACGATAAGTGGTCCCACTTGTTCCCTTCTGGGAAGCCAGAGCGCCTGGTCTCTCATAAGCCTGCCCTCATATAATCCTTCTCAGCGGATTTGAATCTAGTCAGGATGTTTTTCCTGACTCTAAGCCTTTTGACCTTAATTTCACCCGAGAAAAGAGGCCAGATCAGGATCATCCCGAGCTAGGGTAATTCCTTCCTTATCTCCATCTGTTTTCCTGACCTCCTCGAGGAAGTCATCTCAGGTCTACCCCAACCCAGGTCTGTATTTCCAGGACACATAGACGTTGTGTGAGGATGGTGCGTCCACTACAAGAAATCGCACTTTTTTAGTTAACTTAAACGGTTATTCACCCTGATTCGTACGTTTTTGTTATGAATTTGTACATAATTGAGTCTTATTTTAGTTTTTTATTCTCTTTTTCGGGTTAAGACTGGGTTGAATAGCATCGTTTTGCATTTTTCGTCTCTTTACTTAACTTTCCGACTTATTGATCAATAATTGGTCCATTCGAGAATAATTCTGTGATTTTCTCATACAGCTAGAGTGTCCGGTGAATTCAAAGCATGAAGATTGAAGAAGAAACGCTCATAAGTAGCCCAAAAGGACATCCACCGATCGGACATCTCATGTCTCCGATCGGTGCAACTGATGAAATGCACACCGACCGGGCGATCTAGCGCACCGATCGAACCCATGGACAGTAGCTTTCATCTGATCGGACAAGGCCTCTGACCGATCGGACAAGAATGTTACGAATGCAGATTTCTGGAAATTTTCAGTTACGAAATAAATGAAAACATTTTTAAAACTACAGAAGCGGCTAGGGTTGAACATATTCAGCTTTGGAGGCTGAAGAACAAGGTTATAGAATCACACAATAATCAAAAGGTTAAGAGATTTGACACATCTCTCATACCTCTCATATAAATCCGTGCAAGGCCGTATCAAGGTTCGGTTCGCAGCAACTTCCGCTCGTGGCTAAGGTTCTGGGGTCGTGACAATCCTTGGGACTCTACGCAGCTTTTGGAGTGCTTTCGTTCATCATCTTCACTCATTGAAAGTAGTTCAACGATTAGTAACTTCTGAACTCGTAACTCTGAATTATTTTCATAGTGGTTGATTTGGAATTTGTTTAGAATTGTTTGAGAATATGTGGATAATGTTTCGTTGATCATTTGTTTAAGTGTTGGTGTTTGGAATTTATGCTATTATGTTTGGTATTGTTGATGATAGAATGAACAATTGCTTTTGGGGATTCTATTGACAATTTGTTAAAATACGTGAGGTTGGATTTCATGATATTGTGTTTTGAAATATAGCTATCCTTTAATATATTTTGGTTGTCACAGTTGAAGCACTATTCATCAAAAGCATGTTTATGATAGTTGGTACAATTAGGAAAGGCTCTTATTTGGTTCACACCTTTTTCTATTCTCATCTCTTGTCGAGAGGTTGACACCCTCGAGACAAGAAGTTCTCATTTTTGTTTGAGTTATTGAGACTAAATCATCTCAATCAAAACCCATGTGTTCGCGTGTTTTTAGATAAAATTGTGATATTAGTATAATAAACATCGTTAATTCCGATTCCCATTCCTCGAGAGATCGACCCGAGTTAACTCACTAGTCTACAAGTGACCCCGTTCTCTTGCGGGCGAACTTAAACTCTCTTCAAACATAGACGCGTAGTGGTTAACCGGTAATTAATTTTTAAAGGAACACAAAAGTTCGGCTCACACCCAACGTTACTAAAAGCTTCACCGCACCTATCGGCTTAAGGGATCCTCCTGCAAATCCTACCAACGAGGTTGTAACCTCTTCCATTTCCACATCCGATTTTAATTGTCGATAGCAATCATAGAACAGAATGTCCGTTGAGCTCCCTGTATCAACGAATATTCGTCTCACATTGTAATTAACGATGGTAGCTGTTATGACCAGGGCATCCACGTGGGGAGACATAATGCAATTCTCATCCTCTGATCCAAAACATATGCTCTGGCTTGGGGTTATCTGACTCACTTCACATGATTTCCTGACCAGGTCCTTTGCAGCTCGGACATAGCTGTTTTGGGTTCTCCTAGAGTGCTCATCTCACTCCCCCCCCCCCCCCCCCTCTACCCCCCACCCCCGTGATCATCAATATTTCACCACGCACCTCTTGAGTCTGGATTTTCCTGGACTCGTTCATCTGGGCACCCCTCGCACTTGTATTGTCTGGGTCTGATCAGTCTTGTATGATCCAGACCTGGATTCTTCCTTCTTAGATCGCATGAACTCTTTGAGGTGCCCAGCTTGTACCATCCGTTTAATCTCATCTTTTAGATGTGTGCATTCCTCTTTATCATGACCATACTCATTATGATATTGACAAAACCGATCAGATTTTTCTTTTCGTGGCCTTTGAGCATGCATCCTGGGCCACTTAAGGTTAGGATGCCTCTCCATCGCCTGCAGGATTTCTCTTTGGGGCAAATCCAGAGGTGTGTATTGTTCAAATCGGGGACATCCCCCGGCAAGTTCAGATTTGGGTTTTTTCATCAACGTCCTCTCCTCCTGATCAGGTCGGTCCCTTTTCTTCTCTCCTTCCTCCTTGATTTTCAAGGCTTCTTGTAAGTGAATATATTTTTCTGCTATGTTCAAAAGCTCGCCAAACCTTAAGGTTGGCTGTACGACCAGCGACTGAAAGAATTCTCCCCTCCTGAGCCCCTGGGCCAGGGCGTTAACCAAGATCTCCTCAGATGTCGAAGGCACTTCTAGCTTTGCGTCCATGAACCTCTTGATATACGCGCGTAGACCCTCATTTTCTCTTTGTTTCAGACTGAATAATTCAAGGGGCATCTTCTGATATTTCTTACAACTGGTGAATTGGTGCAAGAATGCCGAGCTGAAATAATCAAAATTACTGATGGAACGTGGGGGCAGCTGGCTGAACCAGAGTTAGGCTGATTTTGTGAAGGTTTTCAGGAAGACTCTGCACATGACTGAATCAGAGAATTTATGTAGAACGGACGCGTTCTCAAATCGGCATAGATGATCCCATGGGTATGTTGTTCCGTTATATTCAAAACCCATGTACCGATAAGAGGCTGGCAAATCATCACGCATAACTGCTTCTATGAATGGAGTGCCCCTCTACCTCGGCACCGCGCATGTGCCCGCCATATTCCGCTTTACCTCTCTGACCTCATTTTGCGAATTCTGCATTTTCTCGGTGAGGTCTTGGTTGGTCTTGCTCGATGTTTCGCTCTCTGAGGACGAGAGACCATTCTCTTCATCATGAGTGGGGATTCTAACCGTGCGTTGGTTTGTCCGTGGCGGCTTTTTTTCCGATGGTGGAGGATCCTTATGAGGAGGCATCAAAAGCTCAGCAAACTTCATTTCCACTGCTAACTCCGCCGCCTTGCCGATGAGGTCTGATTTGCATCTTTTTGTACATATTTTCATTACCATTTTTGTTTCACGTTGTGTGTTTTTCGCTTGCTTTTTGTTGCTTTAGGAGTCGAGTTGGCCGTTTTTTATATTTCTAGATTTTCTTAGTTTTCGTACGTTTTATTATTAGTTTTCGTAGTTTTTCACTATTTCGTTTTTCTATTGGCCGTAGGACGTCCAAGCGGGGCCCGCGCTCGTTTGGGATCGTGGATACTCGACTCGGAAATGAACGGACGAAGCAAGGAAGCGCACGGACGTGGTTCGATAAACCGGAGGACATGAAAAGAATGAGGAATCGAGCCGGGTGCAGTAGTCCAGTCGACAGACTGGAGTTCAGTCGATCGACTGCCCTTCTAGTCGATCGACTGGAACTCCAAAATAGACTGAATTCCAGGGCTTTTGGCCATTTTTGAGCATGCAGTCGATCGACTGCCGACATGGCCAATCGACTGCCAGTCGATCGACTGAAAAGAAGAAATTTTGAAGATATTAGCAATCAGACGTCATTTCTAGAGGACAACTTGCTCCTGATAGCTTTCTCCCCCAAGGAAGCTCCCCAAACCATCTTTTTCTCCAGTTTTTCATATTTTACTTATTTTAAATTCTAAAATTCCTAGTAATTAGTTATGGATTAATCAAGCTTAGATCTTAGTTGTGTAATGTTCAAGCTTTGTTTTAAGCTATCTTTTGTGAAGAACCAGCCARCTTTCAAGCTTTCCTCCTTCAAGCTTTTTGTAATCACATACATTTGGTAATATTCTTCTATAATCTAGTCTTATTTTCATGTTATTCCTTTTTAATATTGTATTGTATTATGGATCATTAGTTTAGTGTTTCTTTTGATCGTCAAACTTTCAATTTCATTTTATACCTTTCTAGCTTATGAACTTATGCTTTTAAGTTATTAAGTTGAAATCAATTTCTAAGTTGTAAAAGTTGTTAAGATCTTCCTTTTAAACCCTTAATTAATGTTAAGTACTTTGTTGACTTATTCAAATAGGTTGACTTTGATTTTCCCTCCATTTTCCTAATTTGAAATTAGGTTTTAATAGTTAAGTAGTTTAAATTGTTCGTTTTTAATATAAGTTTTAATTTCCTTTAAATGTTTTAATGTTTTTAAATCTTAAGTTTCAATTTAAATCTTAGTTATAAAAACCGAAAAAGGATTATCGCTTTCTAGGGTTAAATTAGTTTAAGTAAAACCGACGATAAGAACGATAAAGAAACCGAAAGCCGATCACATCCATTCTCAAGAGACACGACTCGGGACAACTCACCGCACCTACAGTCGACTTCGTACTATTGCGGAGACGATTTCTAGAGCGTCGAGAAATCTTCGATCAAATTTTGGCGCCGTTGCCGGGGATGGATTAAGGCCAATGGCATTCTTAATTATTCTTATTGTCGTCGTAAATAATTAGTTAGCAAATTATTTTACATTCGATACGCGTAATCTTTTTGTCGCTTGTTGTGTGTGTAGGGTGGGTCCCAC
>BMAC01000772.1:138273-153041 GCA_014905375.1 Phtheirospermum japonicum
CCATTCTCAAGAGACACGACTCGGGACAACTCACCGCACCTACAGTCGACTCCGTACTATTGCAGAGACGATTTCTAGAGCGTCGAGAAATCTTCGATCAAGGTCGTTCAGCAAACTGCCGTCAGCCTATGCAGACTCACTGGGGGGGGGGGAGGGAGGGGGAGGATTGCATTGCGCCTGGTCTTTCAGTCTTCGATGGTCCCATTACTAACGGTCCTGTCATTTTTGGTGCACACGTCGGTGTGGCAAAGCTTGGCGTGCCACCCAGCTCCGCCACCGAATTTCGCCGGAGCCCATCCGAAGCCATGTGTTATCTCACGTTTTAGCCTTCGATCTTCCCACAGATGGCGCCAATTGTTTAACCTAGAAAAACACCCAAGTTATTCCGATCTTCCCTAAGAACAGCTTGACCTGCACCACAAAACACGTTAGAAAGGACCACCGGAGTTCTCCAGTGGAAACCTCTCTCATCCTTGGGGCCGAGATACTTATAGCTTTATCTAGTGGGGACCCTTTCTGAGATTTTGGAAATAGAATCCGCGAATCTCGGGCCGTTGGGTGAATAATTATGATAAGTGGACCCACATGTCCCCTTTCTGGCAGATTAGATGACCCAGCCTTACTCAGATGAGCCCTCCTATGAGGCTGACCTCCCATCAAATCTTTCCGAGGGTCTAGGGTTAGTAAGAATAATCTTCGCGACTTGGGCCGGTCTGACCTCTCTAAATCGCATCCGAGGATTTCGATCAGATCAGGATCCTCATGCGAAGTAATCCTTACAAGTCTTGATAAATCATTTCTTCTGACTTTATCCAGATCTACCACAACCCTGGTCTTCCTATTCAGGCTATATCAGCAGTGCGAACATAATTGTTCTGGGTTCTCCTTGATTACTCATCCCACTCGCCCCCTATAATCATTAAGATTTCACCCCTTATATCCTGAGTCTGGTCATTCCTTATCTCATTGTCTCGTCCACTATCCTGCTCACGTTTGTTTCCCTGAGGTCGATTTCGTCTGCGAGAATCAGATCTGGACTCCTCCCGTCTTTGCACAAACTCCTTAAGGTGTCCTGACTAGACCAACCTCTCTAGCTCATCCTTCATGTGGGTGCACTGGTCTGTATCGTGACCATACTCATTATGGTACCGGCAAAATTGGTCAGATCTTTCTTTCCTTGGTTTCCGGGAGTAAGTTCTAGGCCATTTGAGATCAGGATGTCGCTCAATTGCCTGCAAAATCTTTTCCTGAGATGAGGCCAGTGGAATGTACCTATCAAACCTAGGTCCTCCTCCAGCCAGATCAGTCCTAGGTTTTTTAATCGGGGTCCTATCCTCCCCATAATCTTTTCGTAGATCAATAATCTCGATATCTTGAGTAATGTCAGTGCATGCTTGATGTTTCGAGCAGTATACATGAGCACTGTGTCCTGGTGCGCCAGGTTGATGATGTTCTCTTGAGAAAACACAAGTTCATGTTGAAACCCTGCAGGTGGAATTTATTACGTACACGATTAATTATTCATGTTGAGCATTTTGTCCTACTCAAGGTTTAGAAGTTAATTAATTATAGTTGTCAGAGACTTACATAATTAATTATCAAACATTAAATCTTAAACACGGGGAATGGCTGGACTATAGGAGAAAGCATATTCAGAAATATGTATTAAATTGGTAGGTCAGTTTTACTTCTTTAGTGGAATAAAAGTAAAACTTAATTTATTTAATTATATCCTAAGTTTATTGGATATTAGTAATTAAATAAATTAGTGGGCCAGTTTAATATTATTCTAGATCCCTGTTGTAGCACAAATTTAGACTGCAAGTGGACTGAAGAAAGAATTGGAATTAAGGGCCCAAACCCATTATGGTTTGGAGACCTACTTTTCGGTCATCTCCTTATTTTTAAGGAGAGGGGAACGAAAATTAGGGTAATAGACACAGCAGCCCCTCTTCATCTCTTTTCTCTTATTTTCCAGAGAATCCACAACTCTATCTGTTGAAAATAGCCCACTCTATTTTTGACACACAGTTCGGGAATACAATAGAAGATCTTGGAGTGGAATTGCTAAAGTTATTGTTGCTATTTTTGTGAAGAAAAAGGAGGCTCTAGTTTCATTTCATTCAGCAACAAGATCAGACCTTTGATCTTGTCCTCAAACCGTCAATTGTTTGTAAGTCTTTTCATTTCTATGTATTCCGCTTCTTTAGATTCGAATGTGACTTGAATTTTAATGTTATAGACATGTCTTTATATTCATATGAACATAAAATATATGATTTTCATGAACACGTGATTTTAATTTGAACATCCAATAGATCCTGTGGGGTTCAATTCGAAAAAACCCCAACAATTGGTATCAGAGCGGGTTTGGAACTGTTCTTGTTATAATTTCATGATAAATTCGAAATTCATGAATAAATTTGTAGATGAATTTTATGTGTTTAAAATTTTCAGATTTATTGGAACATGAATTTCATGAGTTTTAGATTTAAATTCGCATGTGATTTCAATTTTTTTTTGAAAATTCGAATTTGTAAAAATCTAAATGTTTTTCGATCATGATTATTATAGTCTTGGAATAGTTTTTTTATGTTCTCAAAATTTCCAGATTTTTTTTTTGATACATGTTCGAATGATTAATCTTTATTTTTTCGAAAATTGAAGATTAAAGGTTCCCTAATTTTGTGTATTAATTTTCGGCACTATAGAATCAAAATTTGATAGTTTTTTTTTGTTTTGTTTTTCATCAAAATTTCAGATTTGATTCTTAGTGTGTGTCGAAAATTTGGGGATTAGAAAAGGAATAGATAATTTTTATATATATAAAAAATTACCTAATTCTAATCAACTTAGGTTTGAAATTAGAATTAAAGATTTGGTAATTTTAATGTGGTTTAAAATTTCCAGTTTTTTTTCTTGATATTTTCGAAACCTACACTATTTTGTTTGGAATAGATTTTTGTTTTATGACAAAATTTCCAAATGTGAAAAATAGGTAATTTTCGGTTTTAATAAATTAATTTGGAGAAGATTTTAAATGAAATTTAAATTTTCAGATTTATTTGTTAGTGTGCTTCGAAAATTACACTTGTTAGTTTATGAATTTTGGTATATATCAAGATATTCAAATATTATTTAATTAGGGTGTTTCAAAAATTTTTAAATAAGTTTGGTGGATAATTTAATTAATTTCCAGATTTATTTTGATAACTTTTCGAAAATAACAAGTTTAAAATTGGTGGATAATTATTTATATTTCCAATTTTATCTTGTTGTGTTTTTTTTTTTCTTTCGAATTAATTAATCTTATTAATTGAGATATTCGAAATTTATATGTTCATGCATAGTTATCATATTTTTTATGTGCATCATATATTTTGATTGTTGGATTTGTAGACAGTATTTGTTTGAAGGTTTACCAACTATCATGGCTTTTTTTATGTGATGTTTATGAATGTTTTGGCTGTATGCCGTTTTGGCTACGTGATTTTATCCATGAGAAAATCCATGGATTAGGTCTAAGTTTTTTGTATGTTGTTTTTAATGTAATAGAAATAAAATTGTTAGACCAATTTTTTGAGTTGTATTTTTATTCTAGAAATAGTAAAAAAAAAAAAAAATTGGAATAGTTAATCTATATAGAATAGAAATCGGAGTTCAACTCAAAAGAGGAAAGAAGTACAACACCAAAAATAAAGTGTAACGCCCCAATTTCGATAAAACAAATATATAGTTGGTATTTTAAAATATAATAAAGTAGACTTGGCGTTATGTACATATCTAATTGTAAAATCAAAAGGGAATAGGAATTTTTCGAAATGTTCAAAATTATGCAGCGGAAAATAATAATATAAATGACCAAAATTCTATCAATTAAAATTGATAGTTAAAGTAGCATTTGTTTGAAGTACGACTTTTATTTAAAACATAAAACAAATTTAGAAAACATAAACCAACATCAAGAGTTTTATATCACTCGATACCTTCATTTGTACCGGAAAGAAAAATGTTGTTGATTTGGGATGAGCTCAACGTACTCAATAGTTACACCGACATATCTCATGCAAAATCATAAAACTCAAAAATAGCACATTTAACCATAGAATTCAAATTTTAACGTCGAAGATAGTTGACTGCAGCTAAAACGCGGTGGGTTCCCCGATGACCCTTTTCCCCGGTCATAGGCACTTTAGGCCCCTGGTTTTAATCATATAGCACGTCGGGATAAAACCAATGACCCTTTTCCCCGATCACGGACAACTTTTGCGGTCCACGGCTATATTAGCTTTATATACATATAATTTCATGATATACATTGCACATAGAATTGAGCACATAGAATTTAACATAAGAAAAGTTTGTGGTCCCTACCTCGTAAATAATTCATTGAAAGTTGAGTGAAATGCACGTGGTTGAATCCTATGTCCCGATTGCCTCGTCACCTAATTATTTAAAAAAATATATACTTAATTAGTATATAATTAATTAATTTTAAAACATTAAAATACATAATAATATTAAAATAAATAATAAAGGACTAAATTGAAATTTAATAAGTTTAATTAGGGTTGGATCGAGGTTTCCAAAAGTTGGAGGGCTAAATTGAAGTTTATAGTAAATTGGGGGTTAAATTGGGGTTCTTGATAAATTGAGAGCTAAATTGAAAAGTGGTAAAAGCCATGGGGTCAATTGGTGTTTCTGAAAAGTTGGAGTATAAAATGGGTTTTCAGCCCTTAAGCTTCATCCCGTATCTCCTTTTTCCTCCTTTCTTCTCCAAATCAGAAATGGCGCATCCGCTTTCCCTTCTTCGGTCGTCGCCGGAGGCGGTGGATGCACAGCAGCAACGACGGAGCTCCGACTGGGCTAATCCTCCTCCTTCTCCAATTGCAGAAATTGGCGAATTGGGAATTGACCGGCCACGCCGAATCGGCAACTCCACGGTGGGCGATGATAACTTAGAGTCGTGGGTTTTCCGTCTTGTTCTCGACGACCGAAGGTTTGGGGTCTTGGTTATTTGGGCCGGTAGCGGTTCAGCATGAGGTGGGGGATTGCTTTGGCGGCGACTGAAATAAACGGCGGCGGCCTGGGATTGGGCGGCAACAGTTAGTTCTCGTGGGTCGGGCCGCATTTTGAATGCTCGGGCTGTGATTTTGGGAACACGGTTTCGACTGGAGGTTTGGTTTGATGGTTCTTCAATATCCGCAGTCGGAAATGGCGAAGATGGCGTCGGTGGTGGTTTGGCCGGAAAATTTGTGGTTGTTTGGGTGTGGACATAGTCCGGTTTAGGGTTGTGATGTTGGTTTGGGATTTGTGTTGGGTTCGGGCCTGGGTTAGGGTTGGTGTGGCCGTAGTTGGATGATGATGGATTCGGTGATGGTCTGTGGTGGGTGGTGGTTCGGCTTAAATTTTGTTTGGGGTTGATGGTCGTATTTGATTAGAAATCGGCAGGGAGAAAGAATTGATTGATGAATAATGTTTGTTCTTGGAAAAGTTTTGGAAGAACAAGATGTTTCTTACCTTTTTGCTTGCAGCCGCAAAATAAAAGAAAAACTTGTGAAAGTAGGAGACCCCCTTGGTTTTCCCTTTATATAGCAAAGGACAAATCCTATTCCTAGAAGGATTAGGATTCCTATTTTTAAAAGGATTAGAATTGTTGGGGTTTGGTGGGCTTAGACTATGTTGTTGGCCCTAGTTTTGGAACTTGGAAATATAATTGATTAAAAGATATTTTTAATTTTCAATTGGGCAAATTTTTATAAATGACCCAATAAAATAATAAATAATTAAATAATAAAGTACTAATAGTTATATTAGTTTTAAAAGTTGAGAAATATACTTATTTGATAAACGAATTATTAATTCGTTTAACTAGAGTTCTTAGATTATTTAAAATTAAAATAGAAAATCGTTTATGGTGACGAGTTTGGGACTAAAATTATATTTTAATGCACGATGATAAATAAAATATAAAAATATGCAATTGATGTTTGGGCGTTATAGGAAGGTTCACTGATTCACGTCCCGAAACCCTAATTGGAGCTAGGATTTCGGCGAGGCGCAGTGAGGAGGTTGGTGGCCTTGCTGTGTTTTCTGGAGTTGTCTTTCAAATTTATCTCATCAATCAACACGAGATATAAGCCATGATAGTTGGTTTTACAATATTTCTTATTTTGTTGTTTGAAGCATGCATGTATGTTTACATTTTATGTGATGGTTGCATGTTGTTAAAATGGGATAAAATGAAACCTCAAGCATAAACAACTAAGTGGGAGAGATACATACCAAAGTATGTAGAAATCTCACACGGTCTCCATTAAAATCAGGTTTAATTGAGATATGATGGGCATGCACGTTGACATTGGTCTTCCTACATATCGGATGTGTCATATCATGGAAATCTCTAGAAATTAAATCTCCTAAATGGATAGCTATAGAACACTGTTACAACTGACTGACTCCTCCATCTGGAGCAGTTAAATTCGAAGCAGTGCTCTTGGTGCAAAGATAATGGTGTTCACACTTAGACGTAATATATTGGTAAACATCCACATGATCGTGGCTTATCAGTTAGATGATTATGTGACCATGTTTTGATTCGGCTATTAATTTGCTTGTTGTAAGGAAATTCAAGTGAAGGTAAATTAAAGGTTTAATACCTATTTAAAAATGAATTTTATAAATGTCCACACGGTCGTGGCTTATAAAAGGAGTTTTTAAAGTGTAGGTGGAAAAGTATATAATTCTTTGTGAGTCTTTCTATTATATACTGTTTATCCTAAAGTATTGTGACTGTATTGAATGTTTTATTTAAGTTCTTTCCATATCATCTATGGCACTCTCCAATCTATCCTCTATTCTCAAAGAAAACAAACTTGTCGGTGAAAATTACAATGACTGGTTTCGAAACCTTAACTTAGTCCTGGTTGCTGAGGGACACAAATTCGTGCTTGAAGAGGAATGTCCTCAAAAGCCGGATGAGGGTTCTGACGAAGCTCAAAGGCTTGTGTATGATAAGTGGGTTAAGTCTGATGAGATCGCGCACTACTACATTTTGGCTTCGATGTCAAATGTGTTGCAACATCAGCATCAGACTATGAAGACTGCTTATGATATCATGCTCAACCTGAGGGAGCTGTTCGGTCATCAGAATCGCTCGGCACGCCATTTGGCAATTAAAAAGCTGATGAATGCAAAAATAACTGACTCCACACCTGTTAAGGATCACGTTCTCACGATTATGGGATATCTAGCTGAGATCGAGACCTTGGGTGGCAGTCTGGACGCTGATTCTCGACTTGAAATCGTGCTTCACAGCCTGTCTTCGAAGTTTGAGCAGTTTAGGTTGAACTTCTTGATAGCAAAGAAGGATGTGACCTTGGTTGAACTGCTCATAGATCTTCAGGCAGCTGAACTGCTTCACAAGAACAGTTCTGAGGTGCACATGGCCGACGCTAGGGCGTCTTCTTCGGGGGTGAAACAGAAGAAGAGGTTCGTTCCTAAGAAGGCTGCAAATGTGGCGCTTAAGGTGAATAAGCTAAAGACTAAAATTCCTCCTGAGGAGTTCAAGTCGAAGACCAAATGCTTCAAGTGTGGCCAGTCAGGTCACTGGAAGTCCGTGTGTCCCAACAAGAAGATTAAGAGAGGTATATCTCATACTCTAGTGGTTGAAACATGTTTGGTTACTTGTTCTGCTCATTCGTGGGTAGTAGATACTGGATCTACTGATCATGTTTGCATGTCTTTACAGGGGTTCCTTGTAAAAAGGCAGCTGAGTGAGGATGAGATCACCGTCTATATGGGCAATGCCACGAGAGTGGCGGCTGTTGCAGTGGGAAACGTAGTTTTACCTTTCAGTAGTGATAGAACTCTGGTTTTAAGAAATTGTCTTTATGTGCCTGGTTTTAGGCGAAACTTGATTTCGGTTTCTAGACTTTTTATGGATGGATATTCTGTTTCTTTTGATGACAAGGTCGTTATCTTTAGTGGTAAATATTTTATCTGTTCTGGCACATTAGATGGACAACTTTACATTCTTAAACCAGTGTTCGACACTGCACAAAAGCAACCTTTGAATACTTCGATTATTAACTCTAACAAAAGAAAAGTACCTTCAGAATTGAATCAAACCTATCTTTGGCATCTTAGGCTCGGTAATATTAATGTAAAGAGGATACAAAGGTTGGTAAATAATGGACCATTGTCTTCTTTAGTTCTGGAATAATTTCCTTTGTGTGAATCCTGTTTAGAAGGAAAAATGACCAAGCGTACTTTCCAGTCAAAAGGAAACCGATCCGAAGGGCTATTAGATTTGATTCACTCTGACTTGTGTGGCCCTTTGTCAATTCAGGCAAGAGGAGGGTTTGAGTATTTCATCACTTTGATTGATGATTACTCTAGATACGGCTATATCTATCTGTTACGTCACAAGTCAGAATGCTTTGAGAAATTCAAAGAGTTTAAGGCGGAAGCGGGGAAACGAACATGTAGAAGTATCAAGTCACTATGATCTGATCGTGGAGGCGAGTACCTTTCAACTGAATTTAGGGGTTACTTGGCAGAGCATGGGATTACATCCTAGCTGACTGCGC
This sequence comes from Phtheirospermum japonicum, assembly GCA_014905375.1. NCBI lineage: Eukaryota > Viridiplantae > Streptophyta > Magnoliopsida > Lamiales > Orobanchaceae > Phtheirospermum > Phtheirospermum japonicum. The sequence continues at coordinate 146,865 of BMAC01000772.1, forward strand.
CAGGGACACCACAACAGAATGGCGTGGCGGAGAGGAGTAACAGAACACTGTTAGAGATGATCAGATCGATGATGAGCTATTCTGAGTTGCATATTTCGTTCTGGGGATATGCATTGGAAACAACGGCTTACATTCTTAACTTGGTTCCATCAAAATCAATTCCTTCTACGCCCACAGAGTTATGGACTGGACGAAAGCCCAGTTTGAACCATATTCGGATTTAGGGTAGCCCAGCACACGTGTTGGACAAGGAAGCTGATAAGCTGGCTCCACGTACTGATGTAAGGCTGTTTGTTTGATATCCTAGAGGAACGAAAGGAGGTTTATTTTACAGTCCTAAGGATCAGAAGATCATTGTAAGCACCAATGCTCGATTCTTAGAAGAAGACTATGTCATAAACCACAAACCGAGGAGCCAAATCGTCCTTGAGGAGTTAAGAATGGAAGGATCGAATTCTACACCAGTTGTACAAGAAGAGGTACAACCAGTTTCTGCACCAGGTGTCACGGAAGTACAGGAGCTGCCTCGTCGTAGTGGGAGGGTTGTTCGCCAACCTGATAGATTCATTGGTCTGGGAGAGGCTTCGGATTTCCCAGAGGGACTAAATGAATTGGATCGCAGGACCTATGATGAGGCAGTGCGAGACAAAGATGCAGTCTCTTGGAAGACTGCAATGGAATCTGAGATTGGATCTATGTATCACAATAAAGTCTGGGATCTTGTAGAACCACGACATGGGATAAAACCCGTTGGTTGTAAGTGGATCTATAAATGCAAGAGAGGCCCTGATGGGAAGGTTGAAACCTTCAAAGCTAGATTGGTGGCGAAAGGGTATACTCAGAAAGAAGGTATCGATTATGAGGAAATCTTTTCACCAGTACCCATGCTAAGTCAATCCGGATTCTCTTGTCTATTGCTGCTCATATGGATTATGAGATCTGGCAAATGGATGTCAAGACAGCTTTCCTGAATGGAAGTCTTGAGGAAAATATCCACATGAAGCAACCAGAGGGTTTCATTGCTAAAGGCCAAGAGCACTTAGTGTGCAAACTTAAGAGATACATTTATGGACTTAAGCAGGCATCGAGGTCTTGGAACATCCGGTTTGACGAGGTCATCTGGTCATATGGATTCGTGCAAAGTCCGGATGAGAGCTGTGTGTACAAGAAATGTAATGGAAACGTGGTAGTATTACTCGTACTTTATGTAGATGATATCCTGCTTATTGGAAACAATAAAAAGGTGTTGTCAGACATAAGGGTGTGGTTGTCCAATCAGTTCGATATGAAGGATCTGGGAGAAGCCGGACACGTCCTTGGCGTCAAGATCATTCGTGATCGCAAAAGGAGGATACTATTTCTGTCTCAGGCGACCTATATCAATACAGTGCTAGCAAGGTTTAGCATGGAGAATTCCAAGAAAGTTTTTATACCTATCGAGGATGGAATTCATCTATCCAAGAAAATGTGTCCCCAAACACAGTCTGAGATAGATGACATGAGTAAGTTCCATATGATTCGGCAGTGGGGAGCTTAATGTATGCTATGCTATGCACTATGCCTGATATATGCTATGTAGTTGGCATGGTAAGCAGATATCAATCTAACCCTGGACGAGGTCACAGGACTGCGGTCAAAGGCATTCTCAAGTACCTTAGATGGACTCGAGATTACATGTTGGTATATAGCTCTGATAGTCTAGTACCTTTGGGTTACACGGACTAAGATTTTCAATCCGATAAAGATCAAAGAAAGTCTACCTCGGGCTATGTGTTTACATTGCGAGGCGGAGCTGTTGCATGGAGGAGCATAAAGCAGAAATGCATTGCGGATTCCACCATGGGGGCCGAGTATGTAGCCGCCTCTAAGGCAGCTAAAGAGGCGGTGTGGCTCCACAGTTTCCTGTTGGACTTCAGCGTGGTCCCTGATTTGCCAAAGACTATCACGATATACTATGATAACTCTGATGCAGTGGCAAATTCGAAGAAACCTAGATCCCACAAAGCAAATAAGATCGTTAAGAGAGGAGATGTGGCGGTGGTCAAGATTGCGTGTGAGGACAATTTGGCTGATCCATTCATGAAGAGCCTTCTGGCTAAGACCTTTCATGGTCACGTGGAGAAAATGGGGGTGAGATGCAAACCTGGTGGCGCGCTTTGAGTAGATAGTTAGATTGGAGAGTTAGCCAGTTTGTATTATGCTTGAAAGACATGCTTCAAGTATAAGTGGGAGATTGTTAGTTTAGTATACTGGAAGGACATGTCTTGGTATACTTATAATGATTATTTATGATAACATGAAATGGTTTTGCAGTCACTGTTTGCATTTTAATTTATTTTATATAATTGTTATATGCAAATGTTCCATATACATACATTGTAGAAGATATGGTGTGGGGAGACACACGGTAAGATCATATCATCAGAACCTTGTATTGTATTAAATGCTCACGGCATAGATGGTCCTGAACACACCATCAATAAATTGTAGAATAATCTGACAAGTCAGTTTGTCTTGACTGACTGATTATTCTAGTACACTTATCAAAGTGTATTTGAGGAATGGATCATGATAGGATAATATTCTCTGTCTCTGACCCAGATAATGAGAGAATAAAGATCCACAGAGTTCGGGTTCTGAACTTATGTGATACTGGCAAGCATAAGAATGCATTGCTCATTAGTTTGACATATCAATGGGTGAGATCTTTTCGTAGATCAATAATCTCGATATCTTGAGTAATTTCAGTGCACGCTTGATGTTTCGAGCATTATACATAAGCACTGTGTCCTGGTGCGCTAGGTTGATGATGTTCTCTCGAGGAAACACAAGTTCATGTTGAAACCCTACAGGTGGAATTTATTCCGTACATGATAAAGCTTGTGTGGTACTACTCAAGTTTTAGAAGTTAATTAATTATACTTACAAGAGACTTACATAATTAATTAACGAACATGAAATCTTAAACACGGGGAATGGCTGGACTATAGGAGAAAGCATATTCAGAAATATGTATTAAATTTGTAGGCCAGTTTTACTTCTTTAGTGGAATAAAAGTAAAACTTAATTTATTTAATTATATCCTAAGTTTATTGGATATTAGAAATTAAATAAATTAGTGGGCCAGTTTAATATTCTTCTAGATCCCTGTTGTATCCCAAATTTAGACTGCAAGTGGACTGAAGAAAGAATTGGAATTAAGGGCCCAAACCCATTATGGTTTGGAGACCTACTTTTCGGTCATCTCCTTATTTTTAAGGAGAGGGGAACGAAAATTAGGGTAAGAGACACAGCAGCCCCTCTTCATCTCTTTTCTCTTATTTTCCATAGAATCCACAACTCTATCAGCTGAAAATAGCCCACTCTATTTCTGATACGCAGTCCGGGAATACAATAGAAAAATTTAGAGTGGAATTGCTCAAGCCATTGTTGCTTTTTTTGTGAAGATAAAGGAGGCTCTAGTTTCATTTCATTCAGCAACAAGATCAGACCTTTGATCTTGTCCTCAAACCGTCAATCGTTTCTATGTATTCCGCTTCTTTAGATTCGAATGTGACTTGAATGTTAATGTTATAGACATGTGTTTATATTCATATGAACATAAAATATATGATTTTCATGACCACATGATTTTAATTTGAACATCCAATAGATCTTGCGAGGTTCAATTCGAAAAAACCCCAACAGCTGAGCCATCTTAGACGGGGGCGATGAGAGTTCGGCGAATTTTATGTCCATATCTACCTCCACCGCCTAGACGATGAGGCCGAATAATTGCCTTAGAAAGGAATTGTTCAGTAATACACCCTCAGCTTGTGTGGTTCCACTAGGAGCGGGTTGCGCTGCACCTGGTCTAGCTGCCGCCGCCAAACCCGTTGTTTCTGGTGCACCCGTTGGTGCGACAGAGCTTAGCGTGCCACCCAAATCCGCCACCAGGTTTTGTGTAAGTCCATCCGATGCCATGCTCTTTTACACGCCTTAGCCTAAGATTTCCCACAAACGGCGCCAATTGTTTCACCCCAAAGTTCACACCCGGAAACACCTGCTCCTTTGTTATAAATATCTCGACCTGCTTCAACAAAAACATGTTAGAAAGGACCACCAGGGGTTTTATTGTGGAAACCTCTCCGGTTCTTAAGTCAGTTAAGCGTTTAGATCAGAATAAGCAAAAGTGAGAGAATAATGCTCAAAATCGCGTACCTCTCAGCTTTAGGGTTTAGGTATTTATAATTTCTAATCAAGTGGGGCCTTTCCGAGATCCCGAAAATAGAATTCTGCGAATCTCGGGCCGTTATTCATAATGTTTAGGTCATACTCTTTCCATATAGGTAAAGATAGATCAGGAAAGTGCTAGATCATCCCCTCTTCCTCTAGGCAAGGTTAGACCAGGACAGTGTTCATAGCGAGTTAGATCAGGAAAGTGCTCTCCTTTGGTTCCTGGACTGAAACTCACAACTTTTAGTAGCATTAGTTCAGATCAGGATTATATTCAGCCAGGTCTATCCCAACCAGGTCTGGCTTTCGAACCAGGCTCTATTTAGGGCATATCAGTCTCCAATCATCAAACAAAAGCAAGCCGTTATTTTGCTTCTTTAGTTGATAATTGCATGACTCCTACGACCACCTTTTCGAGAATCTCCTGAATTGGTGACCGCTAATTGTCCCTTTCATCAATCCCCATGATCTCTTTGCCCGTCTCTATGCTGCTGTGACTTAGCTCCATAAATATGACTTTTCGGGTATCACAAGTTCTCAAAGCTCACGCCATTTTTGCGAGCTGATCAGCTCGTATATTATAAACTCCTAGTAAGTGTTCAAGTTTGAACTTCTCAAATTGTACTACTCCTTCCTTTACTTTTTTCAAATACTCCTGCTTACGTTCCTCCCAAGCTTCAAAGGACCCATCATACTGGCGTGCTACCAGTTGTGAATCTGTATAAGCTTTAACTCGTCTTGCGCTTGCTATTTTTATGCCTTGTAATAATGATTCATATTCTACTTCGTTATTAGAAGCCTTAAAACCTAACTTCATCACAAAATCTAGATTCTCTCCCTCCGGACTGGTCAGGACAATTCCAAGTCTAGCTCCTGATGTCATGGTTGACCCATCTATATGCAGTATCCATGTTTTTTGTTCCTCTCCCAGTTTGGCAGGTTGTACCATCTCTTGCAAAAAACCCGCTAACACTGGTCAATTCTCGCCGGAAAGCTCGTTTTCTTCTTGTCATTCCAATTCTTCAATTCAAGCATCATTAAATGCGTCCTGTTGCTGGCGTTCTTCAGCTCATTCTACTACTGATAAAGAAAATTAAGCGCAATTAAGCTGCAATCTACGAAATTAAGCGCAAAACAAAATAAATGAGATAAAAATACGAAATACTAAAAAGAAGAAAAATACGAATAAAAGAACCTAAAAACCCATAAAATCACAAAAATAAAATGTAAAAACATACGAAAAACACACACAAAAATGAATAAATCACCCCCCCCCCCACACACACACACCACACTTAGCCTTTTGCTTGTCCTCAAGCAAAATCAAATCTAAACGTAGACAAGAAAAAGCTAACTACCCAATGAACTAAGTACTAATGCATTCAAATGATTCAAGAAGTTAATGCATTAAATTGACTTGGAAGTTCAACTAAAAGGACGACACGATAACGTTGAGATAAGAGATTTAGACAAACTTCCGAACTCCTAAAAGTAATGAGTTGCCCTCCATGTACGTCCTCCATCCATGCCTCGGCCAAAGTCTATCCATGATCAAACCGCTAAGTCGGCCACCCGACTAACCCAGTCTTCTATACACCTCTTTAACAATAAAATCTAAAAATAAAAATAAGACTTCACTTGTACAAGGCTTTCTCTACTTGTACTAATTATTTCACTTTTTTTCCTTCTTTTTTTTCTTTTTTTTTTTCACGTACAACGATTTCTCTTGTACTTTTTTTTTGGTGGTACACATAGTAATGAGGTACGAGCACGAATTACAAAAAATGAGAGTTCATTGACTCCAATCTCACGTTGCTAAGTGCAACTAATAACATCTTTCGATTACGAACATGTAGTTTTAACGTCTCCAAAAATAAAAAGAAAAAATTACACAATATCCTATAGAGGGTATTTGAAAACGGGGCTAGTAGAGAGTATTCGACTCTTAAGAACGAAACAAGA
>BMAC01000772.1:153066-164467 GCA_014905375.1 Phtheirospermum japonicum
TCTTGTTTCGTTCTTAAGAGTCGAATACTCTCTACTAGCCCCGTTTTCAAATACCCTCTATAGGATATTGTGTAATTTTTTCTTTTTATTTTTGGAGACGTTAAAACTACATGTTCGTAATCGAAAGATGTTATTAGTTGCACTTAGCAACGTGAGATTGGAGTCAATGAACTCTCATTTTTTGTAATTCGTGCTCGTACCTCATTACTATGTGTACCACCAAAAAAAAAGTACAAGAGAAATCGTTGTACGTGAAAAAAAAAAAGAAAAAAAAGAAGGAAAAAAAGTGAAATAATTAGTACAAGTAGAGAAAGCCTTGTACAAGTGAAGTCTTATTTTTATTTTTAGATTTTATTGTTAAAGAGGTGTATAGAAGACTGGGTTAGTCGGGTGGCCGACTTAGCGGTTTGATCATGGATAGACTTTGGCCGAGGCATGGATGGAGGACGTACATGGAGGGCAACTCATTACTTTTAGGAGTTCGGAAGTTTGTCTAAATCTCTTATCTCAACGTTATCGTGTCGTCCTTTTAGTTGAACTTCCAAGTCAATTTAATGCATTAACTTCTTGAATCATTTGAATGCATTAGTACTTAGTTCATTGGGTAGTTAGCTTTTTCTTGTCTACGTTTAGATTTGATTTTGCTTGAGGACAAGCAAAAGGCTAAGTGTGGGGGTGTGGTGGGGGGGGGGGGGGATTTGATTCATTTTTGTGTGTGTTTTTCGTATGTTTTTACATTTTATTTGTTTGATTTTATGGGTTTTTAGGTTCTTTTATTCGTCTTGTTTCGTTCTTAAGAGTCAAATACTCTCTACTAGCCCCATTTTCAAATACCCTCTATAGGATATTGTGTAATTTTTCTTTTTATTTTTGGAGACGTTAAAACTACATGTTCGTAATCGAAAGATGTTATTAGTTGCACTTAGCAACGTGAGATTGGAGTCAATGAACTCTCATTTTTTGTAATTCGTGCTCGTACCTCATTACTATGTGTACCACCAAAAAAAAAGTACAAGAGAAATCGTTGTACGTGAAAAAAAAAAAGAAAAAAAAGAAGGAAAAAAAGTGAAATAATTAGTACAAGTAGAGAAAGCCTTGTACAAGTGAAGTCTTATTTTTATTTTTAGATTTTATTGTTAAAGAGGTGTATAGAAGACCTGGGTTAGACGGGTGGCCGACTTAGCGGTTTGATCATGGATAGACTTTGGCCGAGGCATGGATGGAGGACGTACATGGAGGGCAACTCATTACTTTTAGGAGTTCGGAAGTTTGTCTAAATCTCTTATCTCAACGTTATCGTGTCGTCCTTTTAGTTGAACTTCCAAGTCAATTTAATGCATTAACTTCTTGAATCATTTGAATGCATTAGTACTTAGTTCATTGGGTAGTTAGTTTTTTCTTGTCTACGTTTAGATTTGATTTTGCTTGAGGACAAGCAAAAGGCTATGTGTGTGTGGTGTGTGTGGGGGGGGTATTTGATTCATTTTTGTGTGTGTTTTTCGTATGTTTTTACATTTTATTTGTTTGATTTTATGGGTTTTTAGGTTCTTTTATTCGCACACACACACACACACACATTTAAACCATACAATACCCACATTGTATAAAAAGAAAAATCAAACGAAGTATGGAAAAAGATAAGAGAAATAGAAACTCCCCTGAAATCGCGCTTGTGGTGAAGAGTCGAACATCCAAAAATGTCCAAAGGTTTACAAAGGGGAAAGATTCCTGAAATAAAAAGAAACAAATAAAACAAACAAGAAAAGTAAATGATAAATAGCTTGGGTTGCCTCTCAAAAAGCGCTCGTTTAACGTCAATAGCTTGACGTCTTCTACGGACAATGCTATCCTGGATCCAGAAATAAGTGACGATCGTTCCATGCCTTAGTGTTCTCTAAGAGTAGGCATGGGCGATTTAAACCACCAAGGCAAGCATGGTAGCAAGTCGTAGAACACAAACACCAACTCGCTTCGGGGGTCGAAAAAGCGAATATTTGATCACCACGAACATGTCAAACGTAAATTGGGGTGCAGGGCTATCTTCTATTTTTGGCAAAATTAAGTGATCCATTGAATAAAGGACAAATCCTTCGAACTTAATGAACTCCTTAACATTCTCCATATCCCCCTCGTTTTGAAAAATATTAAAATATATGTACGGGCATAAGGGACTTGAATCCTTCTCAATTATTTCGTCCACCATCTCAAAATTAAAATCCATTAACGGCTTGGGTGGCAGAACTTCCTCCTCTAAAAATTCAGTAAAATTTATATCGTCCACAGCGATGTTGTACGCATTTATCCCAAAATTGTCGCTGCCTGGTTGAAGAATTCGGAATTATCCTCGACGTCTAAATCATACAGCATAGGAGGAGTAAATTATTCTTCTAAAATTGGCTCATCCTCTACCCCATCTTCAAATAAATCGAGCAAACTTGAATTCGCAGCATCCACTGGGATCTCCAACGGTAACTCTCCTATATCATTATTCAACACGTCATTAATAAGCACAAGAGGGGTACTCTCATCTATGATCTCCACATCCTCCTTGATAAGAGGCTCGATCACCGCATCCTTCTCCAAAAATTCACCCACCACCTCTATCTCGTTAACAATTAAAGCTTCGGGTGGTACACCATACGGCTCAACAGTCTCACTCGTCTCTAAATCTGGCATCGTTATGTCAGTATACACAAAAGAATCGAGTACGAGCACATCTCCATCATCATTGAGCTCGAGTAAACTTGAATCTCCAACATCGTGCGGGTCCTCCAATGACAACACCTCCCCGTCATTGGTGTCCATAACATCTTCCAAAGGTGCAAGAGGGGTGATCTCCACCGTATCCCTGATTTCATCCTCCGTACGCACCTCTCCCAGATTCAGCTTCATCTTATTGCCTGCAGAAATATTGAGAAAACTTGAATATGTAAGGTCCACAATAAGCTCCATCGACAATTCCTCCACCTTCTCGTCTAGAGTTTCATCGATTATCTCAAGGGGAGCGATCTCAACCAAACCTTCAATAACCTCCTCCCTACAAATATCTCCCAAACGATCGTTCAAGCTTGAACCCTCAACATCCAAGGTGGGCACCATTACATCACAAATTTCTCCTTCTTGACATGTGGTCTTGGCTTCGTGATCTTGCTGCTCCACCATTATTTGATCAGTTGGCTGGTAGTCTTCATAGCTCGGGTAGGAAGGAATTAAGTTGGAAGGGGTATAAGAATCGTATCTGGGGTTATAAGAATGGAATGCATGAGGAGCATAAGGATCATTATATCTCGAATCGTAATATGCAGCTGGGGTGTGATGACCAAAACTAGGATCGAAATGAACGACATAAGGGTTATTGTGGAATGAATTGTAGGAAATTGAAGGCGGGGCCCATTGGTAGCTCGGAGGCTCGGATTGTGGGAAGTAGAACGCCTTCATGAAATGATCATAAATTTCCTCCCATGATCCCAAGGAGTCGGGCTCTAAATCCAGCAACCATGTTTGTGCCCGATCTTTTAGTGTGTACATGAAGAGTCGCATCTTTACTTCATCAATCGATAGGCCGAGAAGCGGGAACATCTGGGTGATGGTATTATACTTTCGAATGAAATTCAGCGGCTCCTCATTTGGAAGTCCATGAAAAACTGGGAGTTGCTCGAGGTAGGACTCATAAGAAAATTATTCTCGCATTGCAGGGCTCAAACGAATGATCGGTCCAGGGGTAGGACAAATATATCGAGTGCCATACCAATGAAACGCTTGATAGTTCGACATGTATTTTTTTGTTTTTTTTAATTTTGGTTTGTTGAGTCTCGAATACACAACACTCGACAAACGTGATTAAATACACCAGAGAAAAATAAAAACGAATAAAGAAATATCACAAATGAACACAAACGAAACAAAAAGTCACAAAGAGCAAACACCAAAAATCGCCCCCTTTAGCTTTCCCCGGCAGTGGCGCCAAAATTTTGATCCGAACTTTTTACACCTATTTTTTTAAAAAGCTCTTCCGCAAGAGAACAGAGCTATTGTAGGTGATAAGTTAGACATGAGTCGGTCTCTCGAGGAAAGCCAATCGGAAGCTATTTTGGTGTTTGATTTTACGAAGAAGAAAACAAGAAAAATACAAACCTAAACACACGATCAAGTTTAATTTTTTTTTTAATTATCAACTAAGAATTAAAACGAGAGAATTAAAAATGCAAGAACTTAAATTAAAAAGCTTAATTAATTAATCCTAAATTACCAACTTAAAACTTGAAAGAATATAATTTAAACCAATTAAAACCTAAACTTAAATTAAACTACGAAATAAAGACGCAAGAATTAAAAGCTCAATTAAAATTCAAATCAAAGCAAGTTTTGGTTTGATTGTTTTTAAAAACTAGAAATTAATTAAACTAGAACAATTAAATTAAATCTAAAATTAATTTAACGAAGAGCAGTTATATCTAAAATTTATTTGAACTATGAATTAATTAATTAAAATATTTTAAAGCAATTTAAGAAAACTTGGGTTCTAGAGCTTCGATTCGTTTCCACGACCTATTGGGATAACCCAATTGATGGTTCACGACGAATTTAGGCTCTAGACCCATTAGATCTAGCCAACAATAATAAACATAATAAAAATCTCAATCAACAACTTTAAACGCATGCATGAAGTTAACGAACATGAATTAAACGAAAACTTGAAGCTTAAAAACAAGTAAAGTAACATAATTCAATTGCATGAACATCATCAATCAATCCAAGTCTCCAAAATCAAAGCATAGATCATAAAAACTGAATTAAAACAGAAAAATAATAATGCATTACGTTCAGCGAAAATCGAAATCAAAAACGAAGACAAGAACATGAACTTGAAAGTAATATCCTAAGCATGAAAATTATGACGAAAGCTAGAAGAACATGAAAAAGGAATAAGAAACTTATTAAAAGTAGTAGATGCAGCAATAACTTCGACTTCTCCACAGAAACACGCTGAAAAACGGGCGAAAGCGGGTTGGCGACGTCGAACGGGCTCCAGAACGCGTTTACGTCGAATCCTTGATTTGCTCTTCGATCTCAGCGTTTTTGGGTTAAAATCTGACTCCAAACCCTAGGATTAAGTTTTTGGGATGTTTTTAGGGTTGGTAACACGCCTGGAACTCGGATTATAAGTGGGTATTTATAGATTTTCGGATTCTTGGGCTGCAAGTTACGTAAGTCGGTTTTGGGCCCGTTAACGGTAGCACTTTACGGTAAGGAGCTACCGTTAACCTCTACCGTAAACGTCTCTGTTGCCTCCTTACGGTAAGGTTTACACTTAACGGTAATAACTACCGTTAAGTCTTCAATTTTGCATTTCAGTTCGACGGTAACGGTTATAAGGTAACCGTTATAGTAGCTAGCGGTACTAGCTACCGCTAAGTCTTCATTTCAGCACCCTGATCGTTAACATCGGTTGTCCGTAACCGTCAAGGATTAACGGTAGCAGCTAGCGGTTAATAGTGACCGCTAAGTCCACTGTTAGCTAAACGACAACGGTTCCAGAAGAATAACCGTTATAGAAGACCTGGCAGCTCCCAAAAGTTGCCAATTCTCGCCGGAAAGCTCGTTTTCTTCTTGTCATTCCAATTCTTCAATTCGAGCATCCTTAAATGCGTCCTTTTGCTGGCATTCTTCATCTTGTTCTACTGCTGATAAAGAAAACTAAGCGCAATTAAGCTGCAATCTACGAAATTAAGCGTAAAACAAAATAAATGAGATAAAAACACGAAATACTAAAAAAAAGAAAAATACTAAGAAAATAAACCTAAAAACCCATAATATCACACAAAAAAAAATTCAAAAACATACGAAAAACACACACAAAAATGCTCAAATCACAAACCGCCATACAAACTATGCGCGATTTGCAATTTGCCCCCTAAACCAGATTTTTTGTAGTTTTGTGACCAAAATTGGATGACGTGGTGCAACCGGATTGTGCCACATTATCTGGTTTTGATTACAAAACAACAAAAATCCCGGTCCATGGGGCAAACTGCAAATCGCGCATAGTTTGTATGGTGGTTTGTCACAAATAATAGTTTGTACGTTAAACTGTGAAAAACGCAATAGTTTGGGGCAATAAATAATTATCCCTAATTATTATTATTATTATTATTATTATTATTATTATTATTATTATTATTATTTCATGTAAATGGAGATTTACTTTTATGTAACTGAAGTGTTATTTTTATTCTATTTATTTATTAATGCCGAATTGCAAAAATATGCTCAATAGCTATTCGGCGGTAACACCAATTTAAGAAACTCGGCACATTGTCGACTAATATCACTGATGATCTCAATTTTCGCCGGAATTAATTTAAATTTGGGATTCTAAATTTTCTAGCCTATTATTAATGCCATAACTGCTGGTGTGACGTGTGCGTGCGGCTTAATACTCCCTCCGTCCCACAAATATAGCCCAGTATTCAATTTTCGTCTGTCCACAAAGATAGTCCAGTTACTATATTTAACATATCATTAAATTTTCATTTCCACACATACCCTTAATTAATATTCTTGAAATACTAATTTTCTACATGGTAAATTCAAAATTGATGATTACAATGTAAAATCTTACTATTCCAATAACAAATATACTAATTCCAACACTAATTTTTATAAGCATTAATTGACATTAATAAATCCAAGAAGGGTATAATTGGAAAACAATAACTAAATTAATGACTTAACTATATAAACAACCAATTTCTTAATTTGTGTGAAATCAACCGCAGGACTATCATTTTGGGATGGAGGGAGTACAATCTCATTTGTTCGCACCAGTTGCATCCTTCAATGCATCAACTGCACCTTGTGACTTGGCCTGCAGCTGTTGTCCAACCTATACCAAAAATAACATAAAAAAATAATAATAAGGAAAGAGAACAATGGTTATCTTAAATAAAAGAACACAAAATGTTTATTAGTTTAACATGCTTAGAACTGAAATTAATTATAATTAATTACAACAATCAGTCGAAAAAACTACCTCCTGCATTGATTATTTGGCAGATTGTGCAGCATTTCTTGCCTTGTTCCATCATCTGATTACCCTTTTCCTGCACAAATTAAATAAAATATATTATATGGATCCATCTTTTGCTTTCTTTCTCTATGTGTGTGGCTGGAGATATGTGAATCTAACCTGAGCTTGGCTTCATGTTGGAGTTATCCATTTTCTTCTTAAAAAGGTGAAATTATAGAGAAAAAAAAAACTAAACACAAGAAACGAACTATATAATTAATGAATGCACTTAGTAATTTTAATTAATACTGGTGTAATTTGAATGAGATGGTGACATCGGTATTATTTATAGCATTTCAAGCCTACTAAAGGGTTGTCGCACATTATGGGTAGTTTCCAAGTGTCATGCATGGAATTGTGCATTAAGGCAAGTGGTTTGGCTAATTAAAGGTAAGAGAATTATTCAAAAGTGTACATATTGGTGAACCCACCCTATTTGTTAATGTTGTTGACACCCTAACTTATGTGTCAATTAGTCATTGTTTCAAATGACATGTGTCATCTCTCTGTTGGTCTGGATGGTGAGTTGTCAACCTCTCATAGTTTGTATTAAAAACTTACCAATTTGAGATTTTTTGCTTGGGTAAAAATATGAACTTTTTTCCATATTTCATTATTCATTACAATTACAATTGCACTATTTTCTTGTCTAGTCATCTCTAATCTCGCAGATTGTTTTTAAAGAAAAAAAATATCCTTGATTTCATTCTTTTCAAATCTGAAATTTCTATTTCTATTTCAGTTTATATTTTTACATTTTATTTTCATATTTATCAATTTACATTTTGTTTTCATATTTTTCAGTTCTTTTCAAATCCCAGTCCATTTTGTTTTCTACTTCAGATCTGATGTTTCGTTTGCAATTTTAATTGACTACATAAATATGGACTCATTAACTGGGAAAGATCGACTCTTCGGTAGTTTATTTCGTACACAAAGGTCAGTAGTTTGTAGTTTCGGTTTTAGACCTGTCTCTTCAGAATTCCAGATTTCAAACATGTTTTTTCAGAAAAAATGATGTTTGTAGTTTCGGTTTTAGATCTGCTTATTCGAATTGATCTTCAAAGGAAAAACTGGTGTTTATATTTTCGAATCTAGATCTGCTTATTCGGATAAGTTAAAAATTTTGCAGTCCTTTTATTTCAAAAATCGACTGCAATTTCTGAATTTTAAACATGTTTTTTCATATAAAATTATATTTGTAGTTTCGGTTTTAGATCTGTTTATTCGAATTGATCTTCAAAGAAAAAATTGGTGTTTGTATTTTCGAATCTAGATCTGCTTATTCGGATAAGTTAAAATTCGTTTTTGTTTTTGTTATTTTTTTTCTTCGTATTCCAAATTGGGTTCGCGACAGTACTCATATTTTTATTTTTTTTTATTTTCGACATTTAATTTCTGCAATGGTATATTACATTGTTTTGCAGATCTTCAAGTATTTTTTCCAGCTCCGATTGTATTACGGCTCATTAATTTTTCCTTATCTTCATAATTATCATAATACGCATTAATTTAGTTGCTAATTTATTTTTTTGGTTTGTTTTTTTGTTGCTTTGTAATCTCACAGATCTTCATTTTTTTTATTAGAATTGCAGTAAGACTTAAATGTCCTTACAACATTTCCCAGAACTTCTTCCGTCATTGTTTACTCCGAAAACTACATAAATTTTAGGTAGTGGATAGACGAGTCTGGGCCTGTACAAGGGAGTGTCCTACAACAAAAGGAATAAGAGGCAATCGGAGATCGCACCGGGTAAATCTCGCATCATAATAGGTATGATCTCTTTACTATATAGAAACTTTCAGTTCTCTTACTCGACTAGAGGGCTATCTTAGCATTGTAATAGTTATTGTAATTGTAATTGTTGTTAGAAAAACATATATTATTTTCGGTTCTAGATTCTTATCAATTCTCATAATCTTACAGAATATACCCAAATACTGTAACATAGTCATAAAACCAAAAAGAAAAAAGATTGATTCTTATTCTTATTATGGAAAAAAAAAGAACAATTACAAAAAAATAATTTTCTGTATTTAACATTCTTAATTATGATAACAAACTAAAAGGAAAATTGAAATTCAAGAATTATGCCATAAAAATAGATTTATCAGTTTTTTAATTGTTTAAACTTCCTTATTCTTATTAAGGAAAAAAAAGAAAAATTACAAAAATACGATTTTCTGTATTTAACATTCTTAATTATGATAACAAACTAAAAGGAAAATTGCAGTCCTTTCATTATGCCATAAAAATAGTTTTATTAGTTTTGTAATTGTTTAAACTTCATAATTATCATATTACACATTAATTGATAATGCTAATTTATTTTGTTAGTTTGGTTTTTTGTTGCTTTATCATCTCGCAAATCTATATTTTTTTTTATTTATATATCTTAGCATTGTATTAGTTATTGCAATTGTAATTGTTGTTAGAAAAATATATATTAATATCTTTGATTATCTCGCAGAATAAATTAAAAAGGAAAATTACCCAATCATGGCGAAAATTAATAATTTTACAGAATATACCCAAAATTCAAACATTTAAATAGAATTATATAAGAAAATAGATTGATCCTTATCAATTTTCATAATCTTACAGAATATACCCAAATGTTGTAACATAGTCATAAAACCGAAAAGAAAAAAGATTGATTCTTATTTTTATTATGGAAAAAAAAAAGCACAATTACAAAAAAATGATTTTCTGTATTTAACATTCTTAGTTATGATAACAAACTAAAAGGAAAATTGAAATTCAGAAATAATGCCATAAAAATAGTTTTATCAGTTTTGTAATTGTTTAAACTTCCTTATTCTTATTAAAAAAAGAAAAATTACAAAAATACGATTTTCTGTATTTAACATTCTTAATTATGATAACAAACTAAATGGAAAATTGCAGTCCTTTCATTATACCATAAAAATAGTTTTATCAGTTTTGTAATTCTTTAAACTTCATAATTATCCTAATATGCATTAATTGATAATGCTAATTTATTTTTTTAGTTTTGTTTTTTGTTGCTTTATCATCTCGCAGATCTATAATTTTTTTTATATATCTTAACATTTAATAGTTATTGTAATTGTAATTGTTCTTAGAAAAATATATATTAATATCTTTGATTATCTCGCAGAATAAATTAAAAAAGAAAATTACCCAATCATGGCGAAAATTAATAATTTTACAGAATATACCCAAAATTCAAACTTTAAATAGAATCATATTAGAAAATAGATTGATCCTTATCAATTTTCATAATCTTACATAATATACCCAAATATTGCAACATAGTCATAAAACCAAAAAGGAAAAAGATTGATCGTTATTCTTATTAAGGAAAAAAAGAACAATTACAAAAAAATAATTTTCTATATTTAACATTCTTAATTATGATAACAAACTAAAAGGAAAATTGAAATTCGGAAATTATGCCATAAAAATAGTTTTATCAGTTTTGTAATTGTTTAAACTTCATAATTATCGTAATACTCATTAATTTAGTTGCTAATTAGAAAATTATTTTTTTTGTTGCTTTATCATCTCATAGATCTTCATTTTTTAATTTATATATCTTAGCATTGTAATAGTTATTGTAATTGTAATTGTTGATAAAAAAAATATATGTTAATATCTTTGATAATCTCGCAGAATAAACTAAAAAAGAAAATTAACAGAGAAATAGGTATATGTTTAATATATATATATATATATATATATAACGGATAAATATATACATATATATATATATATATATGTTTTTTTTATGTATAATTAAATTTATTTTAATTATGTTTAATACAGGTTTTACTATTGGCAAGGAAAATATTAATTTTAATCATCATGTTCTTTATCCATCGTCTTTCTCATTGACTGGACCCGCATCTTTAAGAGGTAATTCAAATTTATTATTTCGTAAATTGTGTTACAAATTTAATATCGGTGTCTCAAATAAAATTACGTATGATGTTAATAAGAAAATCTCTCATTATGTGAATACAAATTTCAGTAATTATCGGCTCTGAGTAATTTTAAGTCTATCAATAAATAACTATTTGTTTTTTCACAATAGAATAATCTATACATGTTGATATATGATCTAGTTTTACATTTCGTACGCTTTTATTACATATTGTAATAATCATTATCATGTTGTGTATGTACATGGACATGGGATCTTCAGATGGAATCAATTCAAGAATTTATATGACAAACACACAATACAGGGGCGCTTATTGCGGTATTATATTTTAAGTTTTGTAAAAATAATTGCATGAATACATAATGTTTCAAACATTAATAAAATGTTTATCAAAAAAATTATATAT
>BMAC01000772.1:164492-183224 GCA_014905375.1 Phtheirospermum japonicum
TATTATATATATATATATATATATATATATATAGGATTGGGTTCAAATGAGAACCCCGTCATTATATGTGAACCTAGGGACTAATCCTGGCCTTAGATCTAATATTGCACAGTGCAATTATATGTCCAGGTTCATTGTGCTTTTTACACAGTACTGTAGTGCTAAAATCAGTCCAATTTTTTTAATTTAATTATATATATATATATATATATATATATATATAATATATATATATATATATATATATATATATATATTTTACGTTTTAAAAACATGCAATATGTATCTTAAATTGTAGATCTTGAGAATGTGATTAATTTGATATATATTTCATTCAAAACGAATAAAATTTGAAAAAGTTATGGTTTGTTGAAGATTTGAGTTTCATTTCAAATTTTTGAATTTGCAGTTTATAGACGAAATTTGCGATGCTTTTTTGTATACAATCGTAGTGTTTTTTTTCTTAATCTATTGTGCTTTCTAAAGAACAATGTAGTGCTCTTTGTAAACGTTGATATATGTCCAAAATACCATTTTTAATTAATTAATGCATTTTTTTACATTATTACCATGCTGACATGTCATGATCTCAACCATCAAGATTATCCAATCTAATGGTCAAGATGAGTCCCTAGGTTCACATATTAATGACGGGTTCTCATTTGAACCCAACCCTATATATATATATATATATATATATATATATATATATATATATATATATATATATATATATATATATATATATATATATAATGAATTTAGTTGAGAGTTTAATTTAAAGTAGGCTTTACTATTGACAAGGAGAATTCTCATGCGAATCGTCATGTTCTTACTCAAACGCATTTGTCTTTGGCTGGATCCGCCTGTCCAATAGGTATTTTAGTTTTATTTATTTGGAAATAAATTGAATATTGGATATCAAAATCTCAAAATTAATGATATGTGGTGTTTATAATTCATTGTTATTGATTTAATAACTATTTTTTCAATAATTTTAAAACTTTAACTTTTAGTTCTACATTCTGAATAGGTACGATCCTACATTAATTCAAACCTCCAACGCCATTATCGGATTTGACTAATTGTAAGTCTATCACTTAGGAAGCTATTCGTTTATTTAAAGAAATATAATTTATACATGGATATATGAACTAATTTTACATATAGCCCAGTCTGAATACAAATTACTAATGATTAATGGTTTGAATAGTCTCTTTAATTTAGTTAATATAAACATGTATTGGATTGATTGAAATTTTTATACTAACTACTTCGTGATTTAATAATTTTCTTAATTAAATAGGGGCAAAGAAAACGTGTTTCTAATTGAAATCATTACCTACATATCGGGTTGAGCATGAATAAGTGTAATATTCATGATTCTGTTATAGTGGTTACATATAACTTTATGATTGGAAAATGTGGATGAACATGTCAATTCTAATGTTGTTAACAAAACTGAAAATTATCTATTAATTTATATTATTTTATCCTTCCTCATTAAACAGATTTTATGCAACACATGTAATCATATAATAAATTCTGAATACTAGACGACTCTCGGTGGTATCGAGGAAAACATAAAAATTAAACATTATCAACTGTATTTGAACTTCCACGAAGTTTAAATAGCAAATACAAGAGTTTTACCAGTGCTGAACCTACAGTTAACAACATCATTTCTAATACACAAGGTAAGTTATTACTAACATCAAAATAAGTACATATCCGAATATAAGATTGGATATCCATTATAGGAACCCATCTGTACAAAGACTGAGCTTTCATCTTCCGAATGAACAACCAGTCTTCTATAATGATGATGACAGTATTGATAGGGTTATTGTTAAAGAAGATGGAAGAGAATCAATGTGTCTTGCCTGGATGAAATGCAATAAGAAGTATCCAGAGGTCAGGTGTTTGTTGTATACAGAATTTGTTTGGAATGGTACATACCATGTTTGGACCATCAGACAACGTGGATATAAAATTGGTAAGTTAGATTACATTCCTCCAGGCGTTGGAGAGGCATACTACTTATCAATAATGTTGCACCGTTGTCGAGGAGCAATCTCACAAAGATATATGGACCATTGATAATGTGGTATATCCAACTTTTAAGGATGCATGTTATTCTCTAGGATTGTTGGATGATGATAGAGAATACATTGATGGTATTGTTGAGGCGAATTTTTTGGGGATTACAATCGTTCCTCAGAAAGCTCTTTGCTTCTTTGCTAATATCGGGTAGCATTTCAAGACCCGAATCAGTTTGGGAAAAGACTTGGCATCTTCTCGGAGATGATATCTTACAACAACAATGTAGAGTTGTTGGAATAAACAATATTTTCTATATTTTTGAACAAATTAAAAATTATTTATTTATTTTATTATTATTATTAATCATTTGACGAGAAAAATTATTTGTGTTTCTTACATGGTTTTTTTTGCATAAACCTCCTCCAGATCTTCAACTAAGCGATGATATGTTGTAAATTATACACTCATTGAATTGGAAAATAGTCTACAGAGTAATGGGAAATCGCTGCAAATTTTTTTCTGATATGCCAATCCCGATGATTCTTTGATGACTGATGGAAATAACAAGCTTATTCAGCAAGAACTTAATTTTGATAAATGTCTTTTGGAAATTGAACATCAGAAATTGTGCTCATCTTTGACAGATGAACAAAAGACAATATATTCTGAAATAATGAGTGCAACGTCGAAGGATAAGGGTGTTGCTTATTTTGTTTACGGCTATGGTGGCACGGGTGAAATTTTCATTTAGCGAACATTATCTGCTGCTCTACGCTCCAAAGGCGACATTGTTCTAAATGTTGCTTCAAGTGGTTTTGCTTCACTTTTGCTTCCAGGTGGTAGAACTGCACATTCTCGATTTGGAATACCTTTGACCATAATAGAAGACTCCAAGTGTTCAATAACACCTGAAACAAAATTAGCTGCTCTTATGGATAGGGAAAAGTTAATCATTTGGGATGAAGCACCAATGATGAGTAGATTCTGTCTTGAAGCTCTACATAAGAGTTTGAGGTTTATTGCGCCAGAGGAAAGAAAGAACTTGCCATTTGCTGGAAAGGTTATAGTTCTAGGCAGAGACTTTCGCCAGATTCTTCCTGTTGTGCCAAATGGTAGTTAAGAAGATATTTTCTATGCCAGTATATGTTCATCTGGATTAAGGGAGCATTGTAAAATTCTCAGATTGACGAAGAATATAAAATTAACTGTTGGGCAGACAATGCCACCATCTGTTTCAAGCGAGATCAGAGATTTATCGGAATGGAGACTTAAAATTGGTGATGGAAATATCGGTACGGAAATTGATGGTCAAACATTAATTGATATACCAGACGATATACTCCTTCGCACCTCAGGTGATCACGTTGTCGCTATTGTCGATAGCACTTATCCTTCCATTTTAGAAAACTTCGGTGATCACTCATTCTTCGAAAAAAGAGCTATTCTTGCACCAAATAATAACATTGTTGAGATAGTTAATGAGTACGTGATGTCTATACTTCCAGGGGATGAAAGAGTATATCTGAGTTCTGACACTATTTGCAAGACGTATGTGAACGGAGAAGCTGAACATCAAGTGTACTCGGTCAACTTTCTAAACACAATAAAGTGCTCAGGTATTCCTAATCATATTTTGAAACTGAAGATTGGAGTTCTGGTTATGTTGATTGGAAACATGGATCAAGTTTCGGGATTATGCAATGGTACAAGGTTGGTCGTTACCCAACTCGGAGAACGCATTATTGAGGCAAAGATTCTTTCAGGAACTAATATTGGAATGAAGGTCTACATTTCACGTATGGCGTTGAGTCCATCGGATAGCAGGATTCCCTTTAAATTTCAGAGGAGGCAATTTCAACTTATTGTCTATTTTTCAATGACTATAAACAAGAGTCAAGGTCAAACTCTATCCAATGTTGGTTTGTACTTACTAAGACCAATTTTTAGCCATGGCCAGCTCTATGTCGCCGTCTCTCGGGTGAAGAGTCGTAAGGGATTAAAAATCTTATGCTGCAACGACGATGATAACAATGTTAATAAGACATCAAACGTTGTGTACAAAGAAATTTTCTAAAACCTGAAGTGATCTATTTCTTTATTGCATGAACAATTCTATTTTCAATATTTAAACTTGTTCTTTTAATTTTGTATTATTATGTATTTATTTTGTTCTGCCGTGTAATACGCGGGTGTCTACACTAGTGTGAACAAAAGTTATTAATTCACAAAATTTTGCAAGACCCCAAAGATGTGGAAGATAATCATAATCTAAAAGATTAGTGCTAATCTAGATCAATAGTGTAAATTAGCATTTGTTATTAAATGAATACAAAAATACACTTTTAACCCTTATTTTATTCTTGGCTCCAAATAGCATCAATCAAAGGGAGTGAAAAGGTTTCTTTACACATTTGAAGAACAACTTTAGTTAATGTTCATTGGGAATGATTATCTATTACTACTTTTATTTCATTTTAATAGTATTACGGTTAACTTCACACAAATTAAAATATCGGTAGTTTATATAGTTAACATATTAATTATATATTTTATAATTTCATTCTTCTCGAATTTATTAATGTTAATTAATAATTCAAGAAGTTAGTGTTGGAATTAATATATTAAAAACTAGTTTAATACCTGTGTATTACACGGGATTTATAAAATTATAAATATAAAATATATTTGTGAGAATTAGAGAGTTTTAAATAAAAAATAAAAAATTTGAATGATGTGTTCTCAACTCGTGCTCTTGTACATGTCTAATCTATTTATTAATTATTGCATATTAAATTATTTTAAATTTTAATATTTAAATTAAGTTCATTAATAATTTTATATACATACTTATAAAAATTTAAAAGATGTTACATTTTCAACAAGTGTCTAATCTCTATGTATTAATTAATTATTATTATTATTATTATTATTATTAAATTATTAATATTTAGATTAAACTCATTAATAATGTTACATGATTTGAAAAATTCAAAAGTTATACTCTCTACATCTGTCGCATTGTACCGGTTTCTAATTAATATTTATTAATCATCATTATATAGTTTTATATTTTTATGTTTAATTGAATTTATTACTAATACTTAATTACATACTTGGATTAAATAACTCGACATGCTTTGAAAAATTCAAAAGCTATTACTCTCAACCCATGTCGCATTGTACCAGTTTCCAATCAATATTTATCAATCATCATTATATACTTTTATATTTTTATGGTTAAATGAATTCATTACTAATACTTAGTTACATACGTAGATTAGATTATTGTAAATAACTTGTAGTTTAATTATATTTAAGTTTTGAAAATTCAGAAATAAAATTATTTTAACTTTGATTATATGTACAATTTATTTAATAAATTTCAAAATTAAGTATTTTCTATAATTAAAATTATATCATATCTAATTTGAGTTCAAATAATAAATTTATTTATTATTACTAATAATATATGAGCTATTTATATTTTAATATTAAGAGGAATATTGAATTAGTTAAAATATATTTAAAAAGTTATTAAATTAGGCAAAGGAAAATATAAATTAGGCAAAGGAATCTATAAATTAGGCAAGATACTATAAAAAGAAAATATTAAATTAAATAGATATTTGTCTCGGACGACACATAAGCAACTAAAGCACCATAATTTTTTATTTGCTAAATGAAACATGCGAAGCAGACACACAGATTAGGAAGATTTTACATTAATATATAGGGGTGATTTGCATTGTTGTCATCAATATTCCAATGACCAAGAGATGAAATGGTATTTCAAGAAATATTAATTAGAGTATGTGTGTAAAACAAAATTAAGGATATGTTAAATATGGTAACTGAACAATTTTTGTGAAACGGAGTAAATTAAAAGAAGTTGCCAAAAGCCAATAAAGTAATTATAGGAAAAAAACTTTCCATCGTTCATTTTCTTCCAAATATGTGTTGTACTAAAATAACAAAAATAATATTATCTCATTGACATATTGAACCGATTTTTCTATAAAACCAGATAGGGCTTCATTATGGAGCCCTGTAGATGATGTGGCAGGCCACATGGGAAAACTCAAGCCCCCTAATTATTTCTCTCTTTGTTTTCCTTCCCCATCTCCCTCATTAAATCGAACATAAAATTTGTAAAGGAAGAAAAAAAGACAAAAAAAAAATAAAAGAAAAAAATTTGGTCTCTTCATAACTATGCCATCTCGAATTGAAACAAATTTCTCACATTTGCACTACGATTGAAGCCTTGACTATTAAGAAATGACTCAAATTATTTAACAAGTAAGCTCATCTAATATCATTGTAACTATTTTTCCAAGGTAAGGACAATTTTTCACAATAAACAAAATACATAACATCAAACCAAAAGTCATGAGTTAGGCATAATTTATTAAATTAATTTTGACATAATATCCAACACACAATACGATATACACTAAAAAAATTTATAATAATATTTTAGAAGAATTTCCATTATGATCCACATCTCACTCAAATAGGTTTTAATTTTTTGTTTTTGCAAATTTGATCTATATTTTTTAAGGTGTTTTTTTTTTTGTGACAATTTTAAGGGTGATTGAAGGGGTGTTTACACAAGGAAAAAAACTGTTTAAAAAGTGAAATTCTACATCAATAAGAGGGCTCCATAATGGAGCCCTATCTAGTTTTATCAAAAAATCGTCAAAACCGATAAGTAAATCATATAGTATATTTACTGTCTAATGTCCACCCGGAGGTTCTTTAGGACCCATGTCGTTTAAGAATTGTAAATTCGTAGGTTTATGGTTAATGAGAATAAGTATCAGTAAATGATGTTGCTTTCGATGTTACAATCACAAAAAGTAAAATCAACAAGAGTTAAACAAAAATAAGCAGCGGAAATATAAAAGATAAACACAGCAATTTAAATTCAGTTCACAAGTAAAAGCACTCTTGAGTGTACAAACCCGAAAACTATATTACTTTTCTTATTCAAGATCATACAAAAAGATATAAAGTAATATGTGAAAACTATAGTATCAAACACTGTGATACTAAAATACTTGTCACCTTGAAGGATAATTTTCTCCGTTGGTCACGCAACTTCGAAGACCTTCGTGATCTCGGATAATGGCTTCAAGTAGTTAACTTGCTTGTGTTGTTTGTGTTGCCCTTTTTCTTCGAATCTGTGCGTCTCAAAAAATATATTACAAGTCTTGTCCTCTCTTGTCTTAAATAGATAATCCTAGAGTCCTAAACTTGGTAAACAAGTAAAAAAAATTCTAAACATAATCTAGGAAACTAAATAAAGTCCTAGACACAATATAGGAAACAAAATCTAGAGTTCTAATTTATTTTGTGCCCAAGAAAGGCAAACAACTAAAAAAGGAATTATTGCTAAGAATAAAATTCTCAACAATCTCCCCCTTTTGCATTTCTGGACAAAATACTACGACGCAACAAGAAATTCAAACAAAACACTAAGACTCCCCCTGAATTAGAAAACTCCCCTTAAACAAGTGATCATTGTTTAACAAAACCAAACCAACATCAAAACAAACATTGTTTATCAATCATTGAACAAAACAGAAAATAAGGAACTTATTGACCGCGCACCTTCTTCGATCGAGGAGGGGATGTCGAAGTTTCTTCACCCCGAGCCTTCCTCTTCCTTAGCAGCATCATCATTTCTTCAACTTATTATTTCTAGATCGGATCCTCTTCTTTCTCTTCTCTTTTGCTACGCTTTCCAATGCCTCGGCAGCAGCAACATCACTTGCTTCATCCTCGCCAACGTTGTCGTCATGTACGCCATCTCCCCCTTTTTATTCGGAAGCAAAAGGGCCTCTATGAACGAAACCCTAAGTGCCTGCAGCTGGGCAATCTGATTATCAAGAAAAGCAATCTGGGCTCGAACAACCGGAGCAGAGAAAATCCCCATGTTGGAATCGGTGTTAGGAATGCCAGAACCATCACAAGAACCACCACTAGCTCGAGGAGGTGCTTGCTAAGGGAGATCAATGACGCGGGCCCTAAACAAGTTCTGACCACGCAAACAGAACCAATCAGCTTCCCCAGTGGGCACGTCATCATCATCAGGCCGAAAACCCTTGTTCTCTAAAAGGTTGTAGATAAGTGACGGAAAACATAGAGAGGATGCAGCCTTGGTCGTCACAAACCTAGTGATGGCCTCAAAAACATGCTGGCCAAAGTTGAGCTTAATACCGCGACCAAGTTTGTAAAAAAAATAACGCCTGAGCACGAGTGAAAAACGTCGTATTCTTGGTAGGGACCCAGTTGAAACACCCACCTTTTGCAGAACAAAATAGATAGAGGAAAGGTACGTGCAGGGTAATTGCTCACGCCATTTCTTTGTCAGCCCATCAGATAAGAATTCTATGACCTCGACCATGTCATCCATAGTTGAGTTTCCATGATAAGACTTAATCCCAAAAAGTTCATTCACCAAGTCAGGAGTAAAAGAATACACCTTCCCATGCACAAACACCTTTCCATAGTTCACAGACTTGGGATCCACAACAGACAGCAACATTTTCACATTGAACTCAAGGATGACATCATGCACAAACGGCATAGAAGTTGTAACGATCGAATACATACCTCGATGTTTGAAGAAGGTAATCAGGTTTTGCTTCTCAAAGATCTCACTTGGAATTCTACGCTCAGCAATCAACCCTCGAGATTGATATCCGTCAAACAACTCTTCTGCCTCCAAAGTCAAGAATTTTGGTGACACAACCACCATGTCCTCGATTTCAATGCCATGAACTTCATCCTCATCGAAATCATCGGATAACTGGTCAGATGTGGGGGATGCACTGACAGAGGCAGCAAGACCATTAAAATTGGAGCTGCAAGAAGAAGTAGGGTCATTAGTAGGGGATATTTGTTTCGGTGACAAAGCACCAGAACTAACATCGGTGTGCAGAGCAGGATCAGATAGAAAATATATCGGAGACACAACTTTAGAGCTTGCAGCAGCTTTGTTCTTTCTCTTTTCCCTTTTTATGGCTGCCAAGTAACTTCCAAGGGGAAATGCATCACCAGAGTCGGAAAAATAGTCGAAGAGATCAGGTTTAGACACCGGTTGTGTCGTATTAGTTAGAGTGAAAGGTGGATCCACAGCAACATATCGGGAGGAAATTTGAACCTCACTAGTACAGAAGTCAAGAATCTCATATAGGGGAGACGAATACTCAGTTTCATGAGAGCCGGGTGAAACTTTGATTGCCCCAAGGGGATTTTTCTTGTCAGCAAACTTGACAGTCTGCTTTCGGGGCGGAGTCGCTGACTTGGATAGCCTTAGAGTGGATGAGGAGGCCGGTGCGGCAACAGGTGCAGGAGGCACAAAATCTTCATCATCTGAGTTCGTCATAACCGTGTTGTCCTCAGCCAAGTCCATGTGGCACAAAGCGCCTTTGACCTGCTCGGCTCTTTGGAACAGTCGCCGGTACTACACCCGGAGGAATGTTGCGCAGCCTCTATGATCTCTTTAGGGTTGGATTCCAAACCTGACCAAAAGTGGATGTGATGAATGACAAATCATGTGGATCATCAATGGCGATCTTGTTACCCGGATGCCCTGGAGACACCTGTACTTCTGAAACAACGTCGAGAGTGCCGGAGTAGGAACAACATCTTGAGACTTGTGCGGCGGCGAGCGGACAGGAGATGTTGCAATCGGTGATGGGATTGAAGGAAAAGCATCACCTACTTCTGCGTAGATGTCTAGGCCACAAGTTTTTGGAAGATTAAACAGAACCTGTTCACCGGTAGATCTTTATATGCCAGCGGGAAGCTCTGGAATTCTGCTCGAAGAGGGATTCGACATTCTGCAAATTCAAAGAAAGCGCAAAAACAACAGCAAAAACGAGAGAGATGGTGAAGGATTAAAGAGTTGGAAAGTTGAATTGGCAGAGGGATTATGAAGAGGTGGGTCAAACGGTAAGAAATCTGGGTTTATATATAGTCCAAAAAGTGACCGTTGTCAGGAGAGAGAAAAGTAAGGAAAATAAAAAATAAAACTTCCCTTATTTACCCAAAAGCCGAAGGTAAGCCCTAACATTATTTACTTTCCTTCCAAAAACTAACATCCACTCCTCCTTAAACTAGGACACATGATCTCAATCCACTTTAACCACTATCTCATTAATTTGGAAATAAAAATCCCACGTCTCTACTACAAAATCAACCAAAAATGGATATAGATTATGTTTCACCCAAAAATATGATACTGCCTGAAAACTGATGTGCCTTTCCGACCTGCACACAAACACACGTTAGAAAGGACCACCAGTGGTTTTCCGGTGGAAACCTCTCCAATGCTTAAGTCAGAAAGCGTATGAGGTGTTTTCCAGGAAACAAAGGAGGAATGCACAAAAGAATGACATACCTTTCTCAGCCTAGGGGATGAGATATTTATAGTCCTAGTGGGGACCCCTTTCCAGGATCTCAGAAACAAAGGCCGCGAATCATGGGCCGTGTAAGCAATAAATCTGACAAGTGGTTCCACTTGTTCTTTTCTGGGTAAACAAGAAACAAGGTCTGGCCTAGGCCTGCTCTTCCTTTACTGTTCCACGTTACTTCTCAAGTCTTGGTATCCGCCCAGACCTTCTCTTGCCTCCCAAGGACTCTGTTTTTGAGAATTTTCCAGCTAAGTACGATTCCTGAGCTGCAATGATCTTTAATTGAGAAAGGTAAGGTCAGATCTTCTCAATGAACAAACCAGCCCGACTTTTCTATCTTTGCTTACTTTTAATCAAATCTACCCCAATCCAGGTCTGGCTAATCATGCCCTATCAACTCCTCCCCCCGAAATAGTTGGGGTAGAGCTGTAGATTTTTCGAGCCTTTAGGAATAAATGAGGTCCTATCTATCCTTTATTATTTCTCGTACTGGTACGAATCCCAAGAAATTCGTTTAACAACCTAATCTAATTATTGGCATTAGTGGTGTCGGTCCACATTCCCAAACAGCTACTATTCTCACACGCCTTTCCGGGTACTGACAGGTCAGCGACCCATGACCTACCGTAGGATAGTTGGTACTCCAGCTCATCACTTAGGGTACTGTTCATCTGTCCACATTAAATGCGGGGATCCCATCAAATCCCGCTTTTCTTGGTTTCCATTTTTTGAATTTATTCATTTTGCCTTTTATTCTGGCTAGGCTCTCTTTCTTCTTTCACTTTTTGTATTTTGCTTTTACAATAATTCCAGAGCTTCTCTCTCCTCTCTGATATTTCCAGCAAGTTTTCCGATTCACCTCTTCTCATTTGGGTTTCATCGACAACCATTGTAGATCACGTACCTCCTTAGACTCTCTATTTTAATCCCTTATAGTGTCATCTCCTCCGGTAGCAAGAGTCTCTCCATCTCCGTCGTACGCCATTCTAGAGGCGACGGCGGCTCCTTCTTCTTTGCCGTCCACCACCCCAGAGGCGGCAGAGATCTCTTCCTCTACTACATCCACCGCTTCAGAAGTTGCGGAAGTCTCATCATCTTCGCTGTCTGCTGCTCCAGAGGCAGCGGCGGTTTCTCCATCGTCGCCGTCTAATTCTAAAGCGACGGCGGCCACCACCTCCTCCTCTGAGGGTTTAGAATACCCTCCGCCGATTCCTGACCACCCCAAATTCACCTCGATCCTTAGTAAGCGGACAGTGGAGGAAGTCCATCGTAGGTATAAAATTAGTGAACCTTTTTGACATTTTTTGCCCTCCGGCGGGTATTCTGGCCTGCCAAGCACCAGCAGGTTGGTTGAACTTCTATGCTGACCAATTTCAGGCAGGTTTACGTCTCCCGGTAAACCCGTTGATGCTGGAGATTACTGAAATGTATAAAATTCCAGTCTTCCAGTTCACCCCTAACTCCTTTAGACTTATGGTATGCTATAATCTGGCCATGCGCTACGCTGGTCTAGATCCAACAGCTCTTATCTTCTACCAGCTCTTCCAAGTAAAGAGTTCTTTCCTAAGATGTTTCTATCTCACAGCCAGACCTGGGGTCCGTTTCATACACAAGCTCCCTACCTATAACAAAGATTGGAGGAAAAAATTCATTTTCATACACTGTGATGGGGACTGGGGTTTTGACCCCAAGCCCATCGAGAAACTACCTTCTTACCCTCATCTGACTACGGCAGGCAGACCTCCCCGCATCCAAAAAACCATATCCACCCTTAACCAGAATCCTATCATTGTTTCTGAACTCCTTCTTCTCTTCATCCTGGATTTTTTCAATGAAAAGCTAGAGACGGGTCCTTTAACCAAGGAGATTAAAAAAAATCTTTTATCCTGGTCTTTCTCACCGTGCTTAATTTTCATAAGTCTTATCTCTTATTCTTATTTTCAGAAAGAATGATGCGACAAATGTTCGAGGCCGCATCCAAGAAGGGGTCAGAGACCGCAGCAGAGCCCCCAGTTCGAGAAGTGGGGTCTTCCTCTTATCGCCAGATCCAGGACTCCCAGTCCCCTCCACTTGCTCCCCATATTTCACCAACAAGAAATCTTATATCCGCGGAGGAAGACGAAGATGAGGTTCCTTTGGCTAAGAGACCTCGAACCAGCCAGGGCAGGCGTGCTCCCCTTGCCACGACACCTGCTACGCTGGTCACTCTCAGCTCAGTCCCTCCCCGCAGGATGCCCGTCCTGAACTATTCAGGTGATGTAGCGGTTCAACATGTGAGCGGTCAATGCGCTCCTGAAGACATGCAGGTTTTGGAGAAGATGAGCGACCGCGAACTGTTAGAATCGTGGTGTCAAGATGTGGCGCGGGTAAATCCCTTACTATCCTCCTTTCTCCTCTCTTCCATACCTTTTGTTTTTACATTCTAACTCTTTTCTGTATCCAGGCTGAGGCTAAGAGGGCTCTCTTGACCATTAGGGCAACCTGGTCCATGGTCCAGTTCGACGCTGTGAAGGAGAAAAAAATCTAGGAGGAGAAAGTGCGGTGTCTCCGTGCTTTGGCCAAGGAGAAAGCATTTGAGACAAAGAAACTGGAAGAGGAGGTAGAAAGGATGAAGAAGGCTCAGAAGAAAATGTTGAAGACAGCCCGCTCTGAAGCCCGGGATGAAGCTCTGGCAGAAGCCAGGAGCTTAGCAGATGAAGCCATGGTTAAGGCTAGAGGTGAATGGGAGACTGAATTCCTGAACTCCGAGAGGGGTCTCATGGTAGTCCAAGTCGCTAGGGAGGAGGCTCGGAAGGCCTTTCTGGGATCCAAAGAACTTTTTGCCATGCTCTTTCCAGAAGCCGTGGTTTATTATAACTTTGGCTTGGACGAGCAGGCCAAATGGGCCCTGGCCAACCCCGTAACTCCCTTTGACCAGAGCCAGCCTCTGAAGAATCTTCCTGAGCCCACCTCATTCACCTACGTCCCAGAGCAAGATCACCTCAACACAGTCGGGTCTGCAGAGTTTGCCGAACATGTCTTCTCTGTTCTTCATTCTCCTGAGCCTGGGCAGTCTCAACCAGACCTGACTCTTGCTATAGTTACTCCTCCGATTTCTTCTCCCTCCCCAACCTTTCCAAGTCCGGGTGAGCTGCCAGGTGGGACTTCTCCTGGCCTCCTGTCTGAGGATGCTGTGGAACAGCTAGCGGTCGAGCTGGATGCCGAGATAGATGCTGAGACTTAGGCTGCTTTGTTTTGTTTTACTTTTATATGCAGACCTATGTTGTTGCCTGTGTGGCTGGTCTTCCTTTTTGCTATCTCTGAACTTGTACTTTGAATAATCTTGATAATAATAAATGCTTTTTTGTCTTGTAATGACTCTTGAGTTCCTAGGGTTTCCTGATTTTCCGGAAACCCTAACACTTTTTGATTCCTTGGCACGTGCCACTATTCCTTTATATACGTGTATGTATGGCTCATTCTTCTCCAGTTTTCCGAAATGTCTTCTTCTTCTCTTCTCGAAGAACTTGACCTAGTGAAGCGAAAAAACATCTCCTTGGTTGTCAAAAAATTCAAGCTTTTCGATCAACTGACCATACTCAAAGAAAATCTTGGCTACCTCTACCGTCTTCTGGAGAGAAAAAGACAGAAGAAACGTCACTACAAATTGTAATGGGCCGAGCTGCGTCAGGTGAACCGCCAATTGCAGGAGGAGAGGGCCGACTTGACAGAATCGGTGAACCGCTTGACCGTCATCGCCGGCGAGGCTCATGCTCTTTCAGAACGGGCTGACAAATACCGCCAACATTTTCATGAGACAGAGCGTGAGCTTTGGCGTGTTCGCCGAGCTCTGGCTTTAGATCGGAGGACTCCTCGTGGATGAACACCTGTATTCATCTTTTTTGTTTTCTACATTCTGTAATCAAAATTTCTGACCTTCGTAGAAGCTGTGTGCAATCTGCTTTTGTATTTTCCCAAAAACTTGATGAATGAAATATCTTCATAATATATTAGTTGGAATTTCTCCTCGAAGAGTCATGAAAAGTAAGGCTTTTTAATGGCAACCAATCCTGGTGTCTTGCCTATTTGTATGCAATTTTTCATCCGCCAGAATATCATGCTAAATATAAGGGCTTAAAAAATTTTAATCGATTCATTTCTGTTCAAACATGCGAATTGTGTTTTTCCAAGCGCTAACCAATCTAAGTTTATTAGACTTACCCTCTAAGGCCTCCGCCTTTAGTCAGGTCTTGCTTGGGGATGATCAACCAAGGCAAGAGTTTCCTAGGCTTTAGGCCGTTGATCAGGTCAGAATTAATGCAGGTCTGCATACTTAGGCTTCAATAAAGTTTTCACTCGATCTAGCTCAACATCCTTTCTGGTGAGTGTGATTCTAATCGAACTATTATATTAAGTTGATCATCCTTTTTCCTTGGTCAGTTTGTCCACCTCAATCATAAGAGTCTTGACCTTGAGTACTTGTTTTCCCCAACTAACAAGTAACTGTTTATGTTCAATGCTCAACTTCTAGTACTCGTCAAGAGATTCATCAACCTCTGTATTCAGGCACACGATGTTGGTTTCGGTGTTACCAACATGGATGTCATCATCCCACACAACATTAGCAAATAAGGCTGGAACCGATTTAGGCGAGTCAAAATCATTGTCATCTTCAATGTACTCTATAGCAATCATGTTCTTCTTTCTGAGAGTGTTCTCACATTCATTTTTATAGTGTCCCCAACCTTTGCATTCATGACATTGAACTTCACTGAGGAGCTTTGGAGAACTGGATGTATTGGATACAGAGGGCAAAGACTGGGACCTGGAGAGTGTGCGCCCAGAAAATTCTTGTGTAGGTACCTGTGGCTTGATCTTTGTACTTGATCCTTCAATGTTGTTTTTCTTCTTTAAGAAGTTATTAAAGTGTTGAGTTACATAGGATACTTCTTCCTCACGAGTGGTAGTTTCGATCTTTTTCAGAAACCCTTACAAATTAAAATCTTTATCATTGTTATCGGAGTTAACATTAGAGGATAGAGCAACATTCTTCTCTTTTGAGTTTGAACCAAGATGTTCCATCTCAAATGTCTTGAGTGAGCCAACTAAAGCGTTGAAATCCAAATCGTTTGTGTCCTTAGATTCTTCTATGGCTTCCACCTTAATACTGGATTTCTTTGAGATGGATCTGAGTAGCTTTCCCACAAGACGTTAGTTTGCTACCGGTTCATGAAGTTCTCCGCACTCGTTTGCAATATCTGAGAGCCTCATGGCATAGTCTATGATGGACTCTTTTCATCCATCTTTATTGCCTCGAAGGTAGATGTCAGCATTCTTAGGCTTGATCTCTTCACGCTCTGTGTTCCTTCACACACCCTTTGTAATGCGTCCCACACATCCTTTGCCGATTCACACTTCTTGATGATTTTATAGTGGCTTGAGTCAACATATCAACGGAGGGTGTTGATGCACTTGGAATTCCAGTTTGAAGCAGCTATTTCATCATCAGCCCAATCTATTTTTTTTCTTTTCGATGGTGTCACCCTCCCCATAAGTAAGACATGGTTTTTCCCATCCAACCAGAATGGTTCTCCACAAACGTTCATCAATATTCTTGATATGCCACCGCATCCTCTGTTTCTAGAGAGAGTAGTTCTCTCCATTGAGAATCGGAGGCCTTGGATTGCCTTAAGCATCCATAGCACCTGACAAATAAGGATCAGTACTTAGTACGTTAAGCAACCCGCTCTAGATGCCAATTGTAAATTTATGGGTCTATGGTTAATGAAAATAAGTATCAGTAATGATGTTGCTTTCGATGTACAATCACCAAAAGTAACATCAACCAAAGTTTAACAAAAATAAGCAGCGAAAATATAAAAGATAAACACAGCAATTTAAATTCAGTTCACAAGTAAAAGTATTTGTGAACTTGGGTGTACAAATTCGAAAACTATATTACTTTTTTTGTTCAAGATCATACAAAAAGATAAAAAGTATTATATGAAAACTATAATATAAAAAACTGTGATACTAAAATACTTGTCTCCTTGAAAAATGATTTTCTCCGTTGGTCACGCAACTTCGAAGACCTTCGTGATCTCGGACAATGGCTTCAAGTAGTTAACTTGCTTATGTTGTTTGCGTCGCCCTTTTTCTTCGAATATGTGCGTCTCAAAAAGTATATTACAAGTCTTGTCCTCTCTTATTTTAAATAAACAATCCTAGAGTTCTAAACTTTGGTAAACAAGTAAAATCAATTTTAAACATAATTTAGGAAACTAAACAAAGTCCTAAACACAATTTAGGAAACAAGGTTTAGAGTCCTAATATTTTGTGCCCAAAAAAAACAAATAACTAAAAAATAAATTATTACTATAAATAAAATTCTCAACAAGAGGAGTATAGAAGAAGTAATGTACTTGATTAAAAAGAAAATCAGGAAGATGAAGATGAGAGTGCAAGCAAATTTAATATTTGCCGCAATTAATTTTTTTTTATTATTATTATGTGGTGAAGAAATATAACCATCATACTTTTACAAGACAAAGGTATTTTCATTATAATGTGATTGTGTCAGGAGCTAATTCGGTCTCGTGTCATTTGTTCATTAAAAATTGAAAAATGAAAAGAAAACATTGACCTAGTAGAGAGATAACACATGTCTCCACAATTTTAGGAGTGTATATTTTAAATGATCATAACCAAAATGGTACTTACATATATGCTTTGCTGGATAAGCACTTGTACTACATATATTGTGTTGTTACAAATTAGTTTAATATCAACTCTGAGAATAAGGGTCCACCCTTATTGACAACAGACTGCTCATGCATGACATATATAGAACCAGTATAGTGAGTTATTATCCCAACATATAAACAATTAGTTTTTTAAATGAACCATAAAACCCACAAGACTCATATAAATGATTCACGTTTATCCACCAACTCTAGCTATTAACACACACATACACATTATATTGTACCGCCACACACTCAGTTCGGACTCAAATTGAGATCAAGGTTCATTGGAGAATTAACAGAAAGAAGAAAGAAAAGACAATTTCCCTCACTGTTAAAGCCCAAATTATCAAGTAACTCATAAACATATAAAAACAATAAAATAATTTTCTAGAATTGTACTACCTTAAAAAAAATAAAATTTAATGAATGCATGACATAGATATTCAAATCCGTTTTTAATATCATCAGTTGAATTAAAATTATATGACATTGAAAGAAAAACTGTGAGCTCACGGCGAGATAATATAATGAAAAGTGAGTTATTGGTAGATGAGAGTGTACTGTATATATTTTTGGGGAATATTTTTCATACATAATATTAATGAAATACACGGCTATTTATAGTAACATAGATGACTAGGGTTGCTGATCGATGGATTCTCGACGCGCTATCCGTCTCCGCAAGAGTACGGAGCCGGTTGTAGGGCGGCGAGTTCTTTTCGAGTCGTGTCTCTCGAGGATGGATGTTATCGGCTATCGGTTTCTTAATTGTTCTTATCGTCGGTTTATACGAAATTAATTTAAACTAAGAAAGCAGTAGTCATTGTTCAGTTTTGAGTTTTACGACTAAGATTTATATTGAAATACAAGATTTATAAACATTGAAAAGGAAAAGGAAATTAAAGCTTATTTAAAATGATTAATCTAAACTAGTTAACTAATAAAACTTATAATTTTAAATTAAGGAAAATGGAGGGAAAATTAAAGTCAAGCTTATTTGAAAAAGTCGACAAAATTAACTTAGCAAAAATCAAAGGTTTAGAAAGGAAGATCTTATAACACTTCTACAAACTTAGAAATTGATCTAACAACTAAACAACTTAAAAGCATAAGTTCAAAAGCTAGAAAGCTATCAAATGAAAATGAAGGTTTTGATAATCAAAGTAGCAGCTAAATTATGATCCAAACATCAACACAAGATTAAAGGAAATAACATGAACATAAAACTATATTAATAGAAAGAGTTTACCAAATGTATGATTGCACAAAAGCTTGAAGAGAAAAGCTTGAAAGCTTGAAGGATTCTTCACAAAAGAAAACTAAATCAAAACTTGAACAACTAACTAACTAAGATCTAAGGATTAACTAATCTATTACTAATTACTAGAATTTATGGGGATTAAAATTGATCAAATATGAAAAGGAGTGGTTTCTGGTTTGAAGGAACTCTCCTCTGGTGAAGAAAGGGCCTTCTGCAAGTTGCCTTCTCTTAAAAAGACGTCTGATTACTTATTCTCCAAAAAATTCTGCTTTTCAGTCGATCG
>BMAC01000772.1:193879-210602 GCA_014905375.1 Phtheirospermum japonicum
TCCTCTGGTGAAGAAAGGGCCTTCTGCAAGTTGCCTTCTCTTAAAAAGACGTCTGATTACTTATTCTCCAAAAAATTCTGCTTTTCAGTCGATCGACTACAAAAGGAGTCGATCGACTGGGATCGGTCAAATAGGCAGTCGATCGACTGCGATGTCAAAACGTCCTGAAACTCTGGAATCCAGTCGATCTTGAGAGGACTCTAGTCGATCGACAGCATTCGATCGGCCGAGTAGGCAGTCGATCGACTGCGTCGTCCAAAACGCCAAAACTCCCTGGAATGCAGTCGATCCTGGGAGTTCAGTCGATCGACTAGAATTGCAGTCGATCGACTGCACTTCCAGTCGATCGACTAGAATTGCAGTCGATCGACTGCACTTCCAGTCGGTCGACTGAATTTCTGCAATCGGCTCGATTTCTCGTTCTTTTCACGTCCGCCGGTTTATCGAGACTCGTCCGTTGCGCTCCCTTGCTTTGTCTGTCCATTCCCGAGTCGAGTGAAAATGATCCCAAATGAGCGCGGGCCCCGCTTGGACATCTTACGGCCAATAGAAAAATGAAAAAGTGAAAAACTACGAAAACTAATAATAAAATGTACAAAAACTAAGAAAACCTAGAAATAACAAAAAATGGCCAACTCGACTCCTAAAACACCTAAAAGCAAGCGAAACACACGCAACGTGATACAAAAACGATAGCAAAAATATGTACAAAAAGATGAAAATCAGTTGCCCTATATGAACTTTTGGCTAATATTGCTACAGTACCATTGACAGCTATAGCAGACTGGACTGTACTAAGTTAGGGCTGTCGTCATCCGACGTGCTGTAGGCTCTATGTAGACTTCTGATGCTGAGACCTGTCAGGTCGGTACTCACTTGACTTGATCACATTAGGTCGCAATGTATGCGACCTGAATCTATTAGGTCGCCAGTCGTGCGACCCATAGTTATCAGGTCGCCATGTTGTTCCGTATTCATGTAAGTTGTTCCCATCAGGTCCATATGGTCGCTATATCATTCTATAGTCACGCGACATGTTCCAATCAGGTCGCTATGACTTATACTATCGTTTAACACGGCCCCTCAATTCAAATGAGCTCTTGTATATGATTCTTAAACTGTCTCTGAGCTTGGTGAAGAATTGCTCGCTTAAAGGTTTAGTCAGAATATCAGCTATCTGCTCTGAAGAAGGAACATGTTGTACTGTGAGCTGTTGTGAAAGAATCATGTCTCTAAAAAAATGAAGATCAAGTTCGATGTGCTTGGTTCTTGCATGTAGGACAGGATTTGATGCCAGAGCAATCGTGCTCAGATTATCTACCCATACGGTAGGCGTGCGAGCTGATCTAATTTTTAATTCCTTGAGAAGATAGCCTATCCAGGTCATTTCTACCGCAGTGTTCGCTAAACTCCTGTATTCTGCCTCAGTGCTCGACCTCGACACAAAACCCTGTTTCTTTGAACTCCATGACACAAGATTATTGACAAGATAGACACAGGAACCACTAATAGACTTCCTATAATCAAGGTCGGCAGCCCAATCAGAGTCAGAAAAACCAGACTGATGAAAATTTGGAGCTTTGGTTATTCTCAATCCATGGTCAATAGTGTCTGCCAAATACCTCAGAATTTGCTTCAGTGCTCGCCAGATCGAGTTTAAGGGATTAGCCATGAACTGGCTAACTTTGTTAACACTAAAGGATATTTCAGGTCACATAATAATGATATACTGTAGACCTCCGACTAAACTTCTATAAAGAGTAGGGTTTATGCCCGCGCTGCTCTCCTTGAATCTTTATAGGTTGTTTGAAGTAATCATTGGAGTTGGAACCGTCTTACATGATAGCATATTAGCTCTCCTCTCTTTAGAAGCTCTCTTATGTATTGCCCTTGACGTAAATGCATTTCATCAGCGGATGAGGTAAAATGGATTCCCAAAAACTGTTTAACATTGCCCAATTCCTTCAATTGTAAAACCTTGTTCAAGTTGGCGACTACTGGAGCGACCTCATTCTCATCACTCCCTGTAATCAATATGTCATCTACATAGATGAGAAGATAAAATATTGACCCATTATTCAACCTGTAAAAAAGAGAGCATCAGCTTTTGAACCTCTAAATCCTAGACCTTGGATTATTCCTTGAATCTTGCCAAACCATGCTTTAGAGGCTTGTTTAAGCCCATAAATGGCTTTGGTGAGCCTGCATACAAGTTGTTTGTCTTTTTGTTCAAAACCGGGAGGCTGTTTCATGTAAATCACTTCCTACAGGTCGCCATGTAGGAATGCATTATTAATATCAAGATGCTGAACATCCCATCCACAAGAAACAGCAATGCTTAAGATTATCCTTATTGTTGTTGGCTTGAGAAACCTCGAGCAACCAAACGCGCTTTGTGTCTAGCAACTGATCCATCGGTGTTTCTTTTGGTTTTAAGCACCCATCTGCAACCAATTATGTTTCTCCCCTCAGGTGTTGGAACCAAAGTCCAAGTGAGATTTGTAATTAGTGCATTGTATTCAGCCTGCATAGCCTGTTTCCAAACTCCAATCTGAAGAGCTTGTTGAGCATTCAATGGTTCATCATCCTCACTGATGACTTCGGCAAATAGTATTTTAGGTTTGTGAATACCAGCTTTGGACCTGGTCAGCATGGGATGGATATTTTGAGGCGGACATGGTTGAGAAGGACCAAAACAAGCAGGGGAAAGAGGTAGCAATTGAACAACAAGAGGAACCGTAGTGTTAGAGCTTTGAGGTGAGCTGCAGTGACCTTGCGGAGGTGATTGGTGGGAAAGAGGAGCATAATCAGGCAATGCGACTTGAGATGTGGGAACATTGTTCAGAGATGTGGATTGTGTATCTTATTGAGAGGATGGAGTGGGAAGAGTATGGTATTGAGGTGGTGAGTGTATGAGTGGTAGAGGTGACAAACTGTAGTGT
This sequence comes from Phtheirospermum japonicum, assembly GCA_014905375.1. Taxonomy (NCBI): domain Eukaryota; kingdom Viridiplantae; phylum Streptophyta; class Magnoliopsida; order Lamiales; family Orobanchaceae; genus Phtheirospermum; species Phtheirospermum japonicum. The sequence continues at coordinate 196,822 of BMAC01000772.1, forward strand.
GGAGAGTTAGCGACCTGTTTGGACCTGTATGGGAATTCATGCTCGTTGAACACAACATTTCTGGAGATTATCACCTTCCCAGAGGGTAACATAATTTTGTAACCTTTATACTAAGTGTTGTAACCAAGGAAAGTACATGGAAGCGACCTGTATTGATGTTTGTGAGAATTATAGGGTCTGATGTTCGGGTAGCAGAGACAACCAAGAACTTTAAGGAAGTTGTAATCAGGTCGTTAATTGAAGAGACACTCAAGAGGAGTTTTATAAAGATTTATTTTGCAGGGAACTCTATTAATAATGTAGGAAGAAGTAGTGAAGGAATCATCCCAAAACCCGAGAGGTAGGTTTGAGTGATCAAGGAGAGACATCCCATATCCACGATGTGCATATGCTTCCTTTCAGATACACCATTCTGTTTTGGTGTATAGGGGCAAGATATCCTATCATTTATACCACTCTCTTGAAAAACCTTAGCAAGAGGTTTATATTCGGTCCCCCCATCGGATTGGAAATTTTTGATCTTGCAATTTAGTTGATTTTCAACAAGATTTTTAAAATGGACAAAGGCATCGGAAACTTCTGATTTGGATTTGAGAAGATAAATCCATGTATATCTACTGAAATGATCGATAAAGTTCACGTAGTAAAGAAAACCCTTTGACGATTTTGATAGGGGCAGGTCCCCAGAGGTCGGAGTGGATAAGTTCAAGAGGTTGGGAACTAACAAAATGAGAATTAGGAAATGGAAGCTTGTGACTCTTTGCTAACATACAAGCGGAACATAAAGATAAACTTTTATTAATGTTATTAGAAGAGATATTACAGCTTTTCAGAGCCTTATCTATTACATCTTGAACAGAGTGACCTAATCTAGAATGCCATAGATCAGAATTAGGCTCTTTATTCTAAGAAATTGAAACGAGTGAAGTTTGAGTAGGTCGCATGACAAAAGGTGGTGCAGATGAGGGATGATAAGCAGCTCGCTTGGTGGTATGTAGATGAAAATTATATATTCCATCTTTAACTGTCCCTTTTAGTAAGATGGCCTTTGTGGTTTGATCCTTAATGAGACAATAAGAAGGATGGAATTCAAAAAAGACATTATTATCAGAGGCAAAATTGGTAACGCTGAGAAAATTTTTAGTGATTGAGGGAACATGAAGTAGATTTTTGAGTAAAAAGGTCTTAGAAGTGAGAGGAGTTTAGAGAAAAGAGTTACCAATGTGGGCAATGTTCACTCGAGCTCCATTTCCCATTTGGAGCCTGTTCCCTCCAGAATATTCTGAGACCACATTTAGATTTACGAGGTCATTTGTCACGTGCGCAGTTGCTCCAGCGCCAAGAAACCAGAGAGTATGAGTGTCATAGTCCGAATGCGAGCTCACGCTTCCAGCGTACCCAAATTGTGCCATGTGCAGCGAAGGATTTCGAACTGACTGCTGGTTGGATTGAGTGTTACTATAGGAGTTGTCATTCCTATACCAGCACCTATCTGTTGTGTGTCTAGAAATATATCAAATCTGGCAGACAACTCTATCTCCTTCATTCGACCTTCCTTCACAACCTCTTCTTCCTCCTCTACTACCTCTGAAATTGTTCCTACCACCTCAACGACATCTTGAGATTCCTCGGTTTTGTTGATAATTATTGTTGTTGACTCTTGCAGCATTGACTTGTGTTGCAGCATTGACAGAGGGTTGAGGTCCTTCTGTATTGACATATGAATCATTGTTGCTGTTGGTTTCCAATCTGGCTTCGTAGCTGAGAAAAAGGGAATGGAACTCATCTAGCGTGTAGGGATGCGGTCTGGATGTAACATTAACCATCACTGAGTAATATTCACTTCCTAATATAGCTAAAATGTGAAAGATCTGATCTTTTTCCGAAATCTTGTTCCCTGCAGAAGCTAAAACATCACAACAAGACTTCATCTTTCCCAAATATTCTTTCATGAAAAAGGCATTCTTTCTCAAGGACTGCAACATTATTCTATACTGCATTATCTTGTCTTCAAACTTTGTGGCAAAATTATTCTCAAGAGCAGACCATATTTCTTCGGATGTATTGAAACCAACAATTAGAACAAGAATACTCTCACTTAGAGAGGACAGGATCCATGAGGCTAAGATTTGATCTTGCCTTTCCCATGAAGAAAAGAAGAGATTTGTCTGATTTTCTTCATCAGCTAAAAACTATGGTGGAGCTGTAGATCCCTTGATGAATGCTTCAAGACCATAGCCTTTGATGGTCGTCAAGGCTTGTTGTCTCTAGATCAAGTAATTACTTTAATCTAGTTTTGTTGAAATGAGCTGATTTTGGGGATTAACGATTTGGGGTAGAGATGAGGAGTTTTATGTTGAGGAGGAAGAGCTATTGTGAGACATTTTGAAAAGGAAAACAGAGTCAGGCCTTCAAACCTGCTCTGATACCATGAAAGAAAAACTGCGAGCTCATGGCGAGCTGATATAATGAAAAGCGAGTTATTGCTAGATGAGAGTGTACTGTATATATTTTTGGGGAATGTTTTTCATACATAACATTAATGAAATACATGGCTATTTATAACAACATAGATGACTAGGGTTGCCCTAGATCCTACGGTCAGATTTGACACAGTACATATGATAACGGCTAGTTATGAACTTGTGGCTACTATTGCTACAGTACCATTCACAGTTGTAGCAGACTGGATTGTACTAAGTTAGGGCTATTGTCATCCGACGTGCTGTAGGCTCCATGTAGACTTCTGATGCTGAGACCTGTCAGGTCGGTACTCACTTGACTTCATCGCATTAGGTGGCAATGTATGCGACCTGAATCTATTAGTTCGCCAGTCGTGCGACCTATAGTTATCAGGTCGCCATGTTGTTCTGTAGTCATGTAAGATGTTCCCATCAGGTTGCTGTGGTCTCCATATCATTCTGTAGTCACGCGACCTGTTCCCATCAGGTCGCTGTGACTTATATTGTCGTTTAACAGACATCAAGTGACTATTAAGTCTAAAATAATTTTTTTTAAATCATAAATTACCCAAGTATTTAATGTGGTAAGTTGAATTGAGCAAATGAAGCCAGAGTTTTCTCCAACGAGTCAATAAATAAAAAATCAACAGCTACTATCATCGTAAAGGGTGCAAAGTTTAACAAAAAAAATCCATATTTTCAAGTAAAATCTTATGAAATCAAGTGAGTTTTAAGGCTAAAATAAGTTTTAAAACATCTCACCAATCAAACCCAAGAACTTATTCAAAAATATATTAAGAAAAATAAAAAATTATCCAAGTATTTATTATGTGAGTTGAAGTGAGCCAACGAAGCATGAGTTTATGAAGCGAGTCAATCAAATAAAAAAAGCCACAACTACTATCACTTCAAAAGGGGCAGAAAGGTTAAAAAAAAGAAATATAAATATTTTAGTATAATCGTATGAAATAAAGTGAGTTTTGAGGGTAAACGAAACTTATATATATATATATATATATATATATATATATATATATAGAGAGAGAGAGAGAGAGAGAGAGAGAGAATTGATCCCCTCTCCTAGTGGGAGGAAAAAAATTCTAACTGCTAATTTGACAGTGAACCGGTCAAAATTTTACAATAATTTTCTTTTAAACTTTCCCAAACCACGATTACGTACCTGGGACCAAAAAAGTGGATCTCAAAGACAAAAGGCATCCCAAAAGAAATGAAAATAAAATAAAGCTGCAAATCTTATTGAAAGCTGAGCACCCAAAATATGAAGCCAAAAGCCAAGAAAATAAATTTTCTCGACACGTCGTTGCTATCCCCAAAAGCAAAAAGTTCATCTATGCATCTTCCTCGGAAAAAAAATCATTGGCGAAATTCTATTTCATTAGATATCCCCATCCCTCAGCCTAATTCCAAATTCATAAGAAAATTGAAATTTCATTTTTGTTAATTCCAATAAAAATCTCTCAGATGTCTATGGTTTAAAAGCTACCTCTTGCCGTAGCCGCTTACAATTTCAAAGCACCTTGCTGCCCGAAGCCACCTACAATTTCAAAGGATCCCGCTCGAAAAAAGGTACCAAAGATTTGATCGGTTCCATATTCTGATAGTGACTAAATATTTGAGTTTTTTTCGAAGCTATATTCTCGATTTTTTAGCTTGTTATGAATTGGGGAATGCTTTTGTTTTCCTGTCAATCACAACACAATAAAACGATGGCAGCATGTAATTGTAGAAAAAAATTGAATTGCAAAGTAGTTCGCTTTTTTTTTTCTATATTTCATCTATCATACTTTCGTGGAATTTTCTCGTTGACGATCAATTTCCTTATATAAAAGATTAATCAATCTTTGATTCATAAGTATTGAGAAAAAATTCTTGAATTGCAAGAAGTTCCAATATATATATATATATATATATATATATATATATATATATATATATATATATATATATATATATATATATATATAAATTTCTTTTCAATTACAATACAATAAAAGAATGGCACCATGTAATTGTAAAAAGAAAAATGAATTGCAAAGAAACTCGCTTTTTTCTGTATTTCATGTATCATACGTTCGTGGAGTTATTGACGATGAATTTCCCTTGTATGAAAGATTAATTTATTATTTGATTGATTAGTTCTGAGAAAAAAATGGCTTGCCCTGGCACACAAATCATTATTATTGTGTTAAAAGTTATTATTAGCGAAGAATTTCCTTATAGAATTCCGCATCTTATAGTGTAAATTGTATAACTAAAATAATTTATATTTGTAATTTTGAGCTACGGATCAATTTAATCTATAGCTATTTTACACTTGCAATGTCCGGGAGAAAATCGAGTGATGGGGTCGATGTCAATAAGATGCTCTAGTGTAAGGTGATGGTTTGTGAAAGACGAGGTCGGCAGGGCCTCGGCCAGGTTGTGCCGAAGCTGCGGGCTGAAGGGGAGGCCCAGAGACAGGACCTAATCGAGCGTGGGCTGAAGCTGGGATCTCCAGTACAAAGATATCCAGAGACTCGTCTCAGAGAATCCGGACGTGGTCGATGAAAATGTGATGCTTCAGCGTGAAGTGAGGGCCATGAAAAGATGAGGTCGGTTAGCCCTCGGCTAGGTCATGCCAAAGCTGCAGGCGAAAGGGAGGCTCAGAGACTTGAGCTGATCAATGCTGAGGTCTAGTCCATCGGGACTCTGAGAGCGGATGTTTGCCCAGCTAAGGAGCGAGGACTAGAAACTGAGCTCGCAGAGACAGGAGTTGTCAGCCTAGGTCTAGAGCTTGACAAAGGGTGTTAATATGCTGCAAACAGAGAATAAGCAGAATGCAGCTATCAAGAGTTATATTGATAAGATCCGGAAAGAGGTTTTTGATGCAAGGAGAGCATTTTACTGTGAAGTGCTAGTGAGAGACTTGAGTGCCGACTTAAGAGAAACCACTGAAAATGGTCCGTATTTTGCATGTAATTGTGGTGTTTTTCTCCGTATTTTTTAATTAGAGATTAGTATTGTTTTATAGTGGAATTGAGTTCAAGTTTTGTTAGGTATTAGGTTATTTTCCTAGTTTTATTATTTTGAATCCTTATGGGTGGCGTCGTTGGTGAGGTTTGTATGATTTTTGGGTTTTTATGTTCAAAATTCCTATTTCATAGGTGAAAATAACGGGCCCGCTTGGGATTGGTCGTTGTTTTAAGAAGATAAAGTTTGGTTGGATGAACGGGTCTTGAAGTTAGAAGCACTAAAGAAGCAAAAATAGGTGAATTAATGAATTAATTTCATGTCAGGATGCGCCAAGACGTGCCAAAATCTGTGCCAAGAGCAAGCTCCAATGGCGAAACATTCTGGAATGGTCGCCAAGGCATGCCAAGCCCACGCCAAGACTTGTGCCAAGCTCCAGGACGCACGCCAAACACAAGCCAATGCAAGGCCCGCGCATACCCAGCACCCAGCCGCGCACGCCTGCTCGGCAACACTCGGCAGCGCCCCGCATACCTGCGTGCCAAGCCATGCCAGATCCCACGCCACACCTGCCCGCCAATGCCAGCGCTCATCAACGCGTGCGCCATCCGCCCGTGCCAGTGCGCGCCTGCGCCCATGCCACACCAGCGGTCGCAAATCGCCTCGCCAGCCCTCGCCACGCCCGCCCGCAAGCTGCCGACAGCGCCCATGCCTGCCGAGTGCCAGTGCCAACACATGCCCATCCACGCCCTAGGCCGAGCCAAACCAAGAAAAACCTTTCCAATGTGCACCATTTTGGGTCAACTTTGGTTATACCCGGGAAATCTAAGCTTCTAAGGCTTATTTGACCCGTTTACCCTTAATAAAACCTAGTTCTTAGATTTAATTTCAAGTTTTTCCTTGGGTTTATAAACTCAAGAAGAATTCAAGTCATCACTTGGTTTTTATTTTGGATTGTTATTTCATTCAAGTTTGTTATCCCTTTCCTTAATCCATGTAAGTTTTTCTTAATTTTCTTCATTGTTCATCAATTTCAAGCTTGTTCATCAATTTATGCATTTTACCTTAGCTCTTAGATTTATTATTAGATTTATGATTTGGTTTATAAAATCTAGGTGAGTGACACACATTGATCATAGATCGCGTCCTTGATCATTTTTATTTTTAGTATTTCCTATGCTTTATTTTGGTTTTTATTTTCATGCATGGTTTCATGTTGAATCCTAGATCTACTTTTCGTTTCTAGTTATTTTTAGAAAAGTTTTTAACTTTCATGTCAACTTTTATTGCTCTTTCCATTGGTGCTTTCGATTTTCATTGATTCGCATTACTTAGTTTTTTATGATCATGCATGCATAGTTGTACCATAGGTTTTCATGCTTGTACTTTGTTGTTTCTTAGCTTCCTATTGCTTATTTTGGTTATTGCTTGCAATTTCAATATCCCACATGCATGGGGCATCCGAAATACTTGATTTACTTTTCATAGATAGTCATAGTTGTTCATTTATAGTCGTAATTTCCATTTATTTTAGTTTTTCCCTTCAATCTCTCAAGCTAAAAACCCATTGATTCATACAATCGCATCGAATTTCGATAACACCAAACCACACGAACCTTATCTATGCTACACCACCCTAAACTTTTAAAATAGTCCATAGTTACTACGCTGGATTACTGAACTTGTATGTCCTGTAATTATTTATTACCGTTATTTAATTTGACAATGAAAGTTATTGGGTTGAAGGTAGCTCTAAGTTCAAACAAAAGTTTTTGGTACTAATTGTAGCACTTGTATGTTTGTAAAACTCGTTTGTTTGTAAAACTCATGTTTATATGTAGTTTAGTTTGTATTTCGAAAAGATCCCCTGCTTGTAGGCATTTCTAGTTTTTCTACAACTCATATTTTATTTCATTATAATCCCAAATGCATTTTATAAATTTTAGTTTAAAAGAAAATAAAACATAATGCCCAAGATTTTGGCCTTTAACACAAACAAATTAATCCCCTTCACCTTATTGTCATCATACTAAAAAAAAAAAAAAAAAAAGACGCACACACATTGTCAATGAAACTACTGTCATCTTACAAAAAAAAATGACCAATCATCAATTAAGAAACATACTCACAATCACATGCACATTGTAGGTTATAATACTGGTAATCCAAAAAGCACATTTCACATGGATATATCATCAATTTGAAAAGAAACATAAAAACTAATCAAAAAACCAAACTCAAATGCCATTTAAATAAACCAAGAATCATATCAACAAAAAAGAAATCAATATGTCCATTAACATTTAAGTACATCAACGTTCCAAATATACAAGTTATGAGATATGATTTAAGAACCACCAACATAAAAATCCATATGTTTGTTTGTACCTGAAATAAGTAGTGAAAAAGTTATGAGATATAAGAATTAGAATTTCTAAGAAATGAAAAATACAAAGATTATAAATATATGAAGTCACCAACACCAAAAAATTCAATGGTGACCTCACTTGTGTTCTTCATATTAATTTCCTGAAAATAAAAATGCATAATTTAAACTCTCAGGAAAAAATAAAAACCAAAACGCAAACATAGTGCATGGATTAAATCATATAAGTTCATACCTCCAATAGATGTAACAGTATATGGTTCTACTTCATCAACCTCATCATCATCAACCTCGTTATCATCAACCTCGTCATCATCAACCTCATCATCTGTGTCTATCACTTGAGATTATGAGTTTTTTAACCGTAGACACGTTCTCCTATTCTGACCAATACCACCACAAACCTTGCACTGCCTCCGCTATTTCAAAATTGTCGTTTCTTTTGATGTTTTTAACCGCTTCCCACTTCCCTTGTCTTTTCTTATTCTTGGTTCACGAATAATTGGGGGTACTACTCATTCTCTTTCCTCTAATATTGCTAATATCCACCGATGGGCCAATAACTCATTGATTACCAGTAGCAATCAACCAATCTCTTGGTCCAAATATATACTTCTTTCTTCAGTCAACATAGCATCATCAATCGATATTGATGTCTTTTGAGACAAAATTGATTTCCAAACCATCATCGATCTCCCCGTCATCTCAACGCTTGATTTACCTATGGTGTAAATTAACCGAGACATGGCCTTTTTGGTCCATCATTTTTAATATACTTCTATGGCAACACCATCAATTGTTCTTCTTGATTAAAGACTCAAGTATATTTCTACTTGGACACCCGTAAAGTTCAAACATTCCACAACTGCACTCCAATATGTCCTTTGATGGATGGTACTTGATGGTTCGATGGCTGCCGATTGTTGTTGATGAACCTCCCTCTTATTGAACAACTGGTACAAGATGATAGTTTTTGGCAATAATAATGAAAACTCATTAGAAACTCATCTTGAAATTTTAAGAATGCGTACTTTGTGTACACCTTCACCGCTTGCTCCTCCATATAGTGTATTGTCGCAAGTCTAGGGCGTTCAGTCAGGTCTGCGTGATTTGCAATCAATTCTTCATGGCGTTGGTGTCTTAAAGCTCTATTAAGTTAAGCAACAAACCGAACTAAAGTGTGTTTTTTATTGACGTACTTCTTGACGAACAAGTGCCCAGACTCCGATCTCTGACTCTTCGACATTCCAGCACTAAAAAAACACTGCACATATACTGGCACCAATCGAGTTCTTATTTCGTACATTAAACTTAACCAGTCGTTGCAATCCAACTCAGATGGACATCACCTCGGTCCAACTATTTTCAAATTGTTCTACGGTCTAAGAATATCTGATAATGTTCACTAACTTGTGGTACTCCTCATTGAACCTTATCGCATTAATTTTTTCTGAAAACTTCTTTAGAATGTGCCACAAACAATATCGATGCACAACACTTGGAAAGACTACTGCAACTGCTTTTGAGATAGCAACATCTTAATCAGTAATAATCACACTTCATGGTGCAACTTCATTAAGCGTCACTTCTAAAAACTTGGAAAACAAACCAAACAAATGAGTCTATTGTCTCATCGCTCAACAACCCACAAGCAAATATCGTCGTTTGACCAGGATTATTAACACCAATAAAGGCACAAAAATCATAATATATTTGTTTATGTTGTAAGTTGTATCAAACACAACCTCACCAAATGACGCATATGACTGTCCACACTGAGAATTAGCCCAAATGCATCTGTTGGGTTCGCTATAATCGTACAGGGCCTACGCAGTGGAATTTAAAATTTTAAAATTATTAAAATAAATATATATATCAAATATATATACTAAGCCCCATAGATCTCGTAAGCGATTTTAACGATCGTCATTTTCTATTATTTTGTATCGAATACAAATTTTGATTCTTATAAAATAAATAAATTAATACTTCTCGATTAATTTCTTCAAGCGACGATTGAGAGGGAATCAATTCCCGGCTAAGTGGCTAACACCAAAAACTTCTCGCCTTAGAGATCCAAGCGTATCCCCTCTAATCGAGTCCACCTTTTGATTGCGACACCGGAAAAAYCCTTCGCTAGTAGAATCGTTCCGTTTTCAAATTGATTGAAGGAATAACAATTAATCCAACAATCAACAATTGATTGAARATTAATTATTGTAGATGAAAAATTATCAATTAATCATCATCTACCATTGAAGACGTAAATAAAATATAAAACAAAAGAACTTAAATTTTTCTTTGTTTTCGAAAAACGCCTGAAGGGAGGGGACGACTGTTCCTTTTTAAAAAGGTATACCACCTTTTGTTTTTTGTTTTTTTTTTCTTTTTTGGTTGAATTCGTAATGAAGCAGACGGCTTCTATCTTTTCTTTATATATATATATATATATATATATATATATATATATATATATATATATATATATATATACTAATTAGGTTAATTAGATTAGGTCTAATCTTAATTAGTTAATTAATTAATTAAGAAAAGAATTCTTCCCCAAGTCATCCGTCCCCTTATTAAAACAAAGAGTATGACTTGTTCCCAATTACCTTTTTATATATATATATTTATATTATATACAAATATATAATATAATTAATTTTATTCTAAAGTCTTCAATTATTCTAGTGGGCTTCTACAATTAGGGCCTACTAGAAAAATATACATGGACTTGGATTTAAAATCCAACTAATTAATTAAATCAATTAATTAACTAATCCCATGAATTTAAATTAATCAATCCAATTGACCAATTTAATATATTCCTTTAATTGAGGTTTTTAATCAAATTAGTTTTAATTACAATAATTAAATATTTAATCCAACAATTGAATTAAAATAAAATCTCATTTAATTAATCTAAATTAATTAATTATTCCAACCTATTGGAGTTATCAATCTTGAAATGTCAACAACCAAAATTATGTGTGACCCTTTTAGGTTCACGACTAACACTAGCAGTAGGCTTACAACTTTTGTAAGTTTATAAATAACAATTTATTATATTAATTAATCTAATTAATTAATTCTCTTGAAATTAACTCTTTAATTTCAAGAACCTACAAATCATGACAACATCTAGCAAGTAGCATGATTACCCAGTGTTAGGTGAAATAGCGAGTAAACCTATTTCAATTGCAAGTCCATACATGTACGATCCTTTCGACAACTAGTTTCCCGATTAAATCTTGGGCATGGATTTATAAGTCGAAACCCAATTGATTTAATAACTGTGATTTCATTTCAAGTTTAAGTAATTCATTTATGAATCAATATTCATCGTGCCCTGGCCAAGGTCTTTGAATCACAAACTATGAAAATTCACAGGATACTCTCTTGTACGTAGACAAGTGTCGAATTCTATGTTGGCTGCAGACAAACCTCCACGCACATCGATACAATACCCAAAATACCCCTTTTACGATTGTCAGGTAATCAAAATATAAATCTAAGTATTGCACGATGTGCACAAGGCTACCATCGTACCTCAATGTTGAGGAATTTATTCTTGGCAATAATTCCTATTTTGTTATTTGCCTTTCTTGGGCACAAAATAAGTTAGGAAACTAGATATAGGTCAATATTATGTTTCCTAGTTTATAAAAAAGACTTAATTATTCCTAGATTGTGTTTAGGATTTTTTTTAGGTTTTACCAATTTAGGATTCTTATTGTCTATTAAGAATAGGTATACCTTACACTTGGTTCACGGGGTTTATATAATCCTCACGCACGGATTTCTTGAGGAGAAGGAATGCACGGAAGCTTTGACGCAAGGAAGATGCACAAGAGAAGAGGAAACACGATAGAGTTACTTGGAGCCAACGATCGTGATAAAACAAGATCTTTGAAGTTGCGTGACCAACGGAGAAGATCTTGCCATTCCGGCAACAAGTATTTAGTATCAAGTTTCTTGATATTTAGTTTTAATATATTACTTTATATTGTGTATTGAACGTGAAGTGAAAGTAATATAGTTTTCGGGGTTTGTACACCCAAGTTCACAAGTATTTACTTGTGAACTGAATTTGTTTAATCGTGTTCTCTATTTCAAATATCCGCTGCATAACTTTGTGTTATTTTAGTCGATGTTGTTAACCAGTGTTGTTAACATTGATTAACAACATCGTAAATCTGATCCTTATTTTGAAAACCATAGACCTTCTAATTTTACACTCAAGTCAAGGACTAATCATGTACTATTGCAATATGGAAATTCTTATTCGACAGACAAGTCTTCCAGTTAAGAATTTCCATCGGGTCATGTTCAATGAACTTGTTCTCCAACAAGCACCCACATATATGCACTCGCGTCACAACACTGATGTTAATGGAATGCAACATCCTTGTCTTACAAGCATGCCTCATATGCGCAAGTCTTACCGGGCTATTCAATGTCCTATCTCGAAAAGCCCATTGACTTGGAACAAGTTTAAGACCGAAACCTTAGAGACATGTTCCATGATTGTCATCGTATGCGCAACTATATCCCATAGTTTAAATTGGTCCAAGGACTTTATCATACGTGCAAAAGCGAAAACATAAGATAAAGAAAGTTGCCTTTATTAATATAATTCCAATAAAATCATTATACAAGTAGAATGAAATCCAATCTAATTGGAACGTCGGGCACTCTACTCTAACAGCATCGTATGAGCTTCCCATCATCATCAGTTTCATAATCAAAGTAAAAGTCAGGATTAATCTCTTTTGCAGCCAATAATTGAACTATTAACATGTCTGCATCGTGCCCAGCCAACTCTTTACGTAGATCTTTATCATAACACTAAGGTCCTTCTCCATACAACCCATTGCTTCAGGACCCCCTGAATCAATCTTCATGAGCCTCAATTGTTGACATGTAGGAATATTTGCCTCTGTAAGTTGTTGTATGAGCACCTTCTTTGCCCTTGAAACTTTCCTATGCGACCTTAGAAAATGGACTCTCCTCGGTGTTGTCAAAACATGATTATGCTTCTCCTCAAACCCACTTATGATCCACCCATGTCCAGTTTGTTGCTTAACAACTTGTAAGAGTGCCTCACAACCAACTCTTATTTCACCTTGTTTGCAAGTGCAATAACGTGGCTCAAGATCTTTGTTTTGTTGCCAGCTGTCATCAGTTTTTCCTTCCTTTGAATAACAAAATTCTTTCCAATACACTTCATTTGTTTCTTTATTTTTCTTGCTATTGTTCTGGTGTACACTAAATTCAATCTCTCGTGCATACCGGTTGTATAATTTGTAAGCTTCTTCATGCGACTAAAATTATTGTCCGACTTTTGGTATCAAGGTATCGACAACTTGTGGCACAAAGTCCTTTTAGATTCCTCATATTCCATACCTGTAAACCAAAACCAAATTTCATTTTTGTAATACCAAAATCTAATTATAGAGTAATAATAAAAACTACCATTTCCCAATTTTCGTGTAAAACCAACTTCTGATTTTTACACCGAACAAGAATAGAATTTTCATGTACCAAAGCAAATTTTTTCGCACAAATCAATGAAAGAATTACAATTATTATTTTTACAATATTAATCAATCAAAGAATTACAATTCAATTTTTTTATTTTGGCAATTACATGCTGCCACCTTTTTACTTTTACTCACTTCTGCATTAACAAACAAACATAACAAATAAATATAATGTGAAGTTTAAATGAGCAGTTGCTTTAAAAAAAAAGAATAAATTCTTTTTAATAGGGAAAAAAATTAACATAAGAAAATGAAAAACTTATGTTTTTTAACACAATAATAATTATTTGTGCGCCAAGGCAATCCATTTTTTCAATACTAATCAATCAAAGAATTAATTAATCTTTCATATAAGGAAATTCATCTCCAATGACTCCACGAAAGTATGATACATGAAATACAAAAAAAAAAAAATTC
>BMAC01000772.1:220216-245074 GCA_014905375.1 Phtheirospermum japonicum
ATATTCAAATCAGAAAAATATATAATAAAGTATCATTTAGATTTTATATTTTATTCTAATCAAAATTGTTGATATGACACCGGTGTTTTCTTTAAAAATTGGTTTGGCCGGCGATTCGTGCATCTTCCAGGATTCTGATTGGTTTATGCTATAAAATAAATATCCTGGTGATGTTTACACGACTTGTGCTTAGGAGTTATTTTAAATCATGTTATTGTGTTTTGACATGGGTATTTATCGAACTACCGTATTTATATTTATATATAATTTTATAATTATATATTATTTACGGTTATAATTTATGGTTCTTCAATTTATTTAGGAATTTGTTCGAGTTACATGTGTAGGACTTGCGCACGACAACTACACTACTCCGGTGATAGCTCAGTCACCATATTATAATTATATACGTGAGTAAAACTTTCTAAATTGGAGGTTTGAGAATTTTCATTTAGAGCATAATCATGTTTAGTACTTATAATGTTCGGTGCTTTAATACGTGTTGCTTTTGTGTTCGTAATTATCTTAGATGATTAATTGAAAATAAAAATCATTACAATTTAATATTTGTAGGAAATAAAATATATTAATAATTATTTATATTATAAACGTGTGTGAGCCGTGTCGTGTCCTATATTTTTAAAAATAAGCGGGTCCTTGTGTCSGTATCGTATCGGTGTAACTTAGGCTAAGAGTAATTGTGATCAGGCAAACGTACAATTATATATTATTTGGACAAAATTAACATCAAACAGTAGTTGGTTAAATGGTTTTGTTCATACCTTGTTAGAAATTGGTGCTATACATTGTGGGTTCAAATCTCATTGGTTTTGTTTTGCGATTTTACTTTTTTTTTCAATTAGGTGGTGGGGCGGTTTATTTAGAAGAATGTTGAAATTTATATATTAAATGTTGAAATTTATATATTAAATTATTTTCTTTTTTAGAATCTTCTTCACTGTCGTATAATCTTTGGAAAATTTTGTAGAAATTTCTAATCAATATTTTATAAAATTTCCTACTTTAAGTGATTTGCTTATTAATACTGATTTAATTGATTTTATCAAATACAAATTATTCATCTAAAATTTCCTACTTTAAGTGATTTGCTTATTAATACTGATTTAATTGATTTTATCAAATACAAATTATTCATCTAGATTGTGAATATTTTTTTAAAAAAAACTAATGATTGAGGTAGCTCATAAAACTCCACTTGACATCTCAATTCAATCATATATTATGGATAAAAAATTATAATCAAAAATTCAAAGCAAAGTTCATATGTCGAATCCTTTTTGGTGACATTTAAGAATGAAAAAAAATGATATGCATAACATGGAAGTATTTTTCAAAATATTTTAACAGGATAAATATATAACATAAGAAAATAAAAAAATTAGTATGGGTTTTAAAAAAGTTGTAGTGTATGAGTAAAACCAGTGTTTTAAAACACGTATCGTCAACACGTTGCGTTTGATCCCAACATCGCCTAGCGTAATATCGTTGTGTATTACGTGAGTTATTTGAACACATTATTAAATATAACTGAATATATAATCTCAACACATAAATTATAAGTTCCAACGAATATCAAACAAAAATTACAATTTATAAAATATAATAAAACAACAACAAATAATATAGAACTCTCTAATAGTGTATAATAAATATCTAGGAACAAGTAGTCAAATTGATTAGGACCATTGATAAAAATAATAGAAAATTAAAAAATGGTATGTAAAAACCACTGATACGACATTATTTATATAGAAACACCAGTTAATTACATAGTATAAAAAAATTGGTGCAATAATTATTTAAATAAAAAACTTGGTGTCAAATAATTACGAAGTCAAATAATTACTCAAACACAGTTTTTTCTTAGAAAAAGAAAAAAAATGCTTGGAAAAAGGATAAAAAGAAAAAAGAAAAACGGTAGGGAGGTTTGGAAAAAAATGAACGCAGCAAAGACAGAAATAAAAAAAGACAGAAAATTTGTACACTTAATTAGTAATATAGAGTGGATTATATTATAACATTTTATGTTTTGCTTTTTATATATTATTTATTTAATCTTTGCTTATGATAATTTATTAAATAGTTATTTAGAGTTTTTTTAATATATTTATGAAAAGATTATGTGGTGTTTTGATTTATATAAGATTAAGAGTAATTGTGACCAGACAACGCGTACAATTATATAATATTTGGAAAAATTAACATCAAATAGTAATTGGTTAAATGATTGATTCATACTTGGTACTATACATTGTAGTTCAAATCTATTGGGTTTGTTTTGCGATTTTACTTTTTTTTTCTTTACTAACATTGCTTCTATTATATTTAAAAGGTTTGAATTCATAAGGTTTTATATTGATAGATAGCCCCAACCACTCAACCACATGGTCCTGATATTATATATTATAAAAAAAATTATACATTCAGAAATAAATTTAATCTTTCTTTTAACCTACATAACTTACCAGAAATTTATTTTTTAAACTTAATGCAAAAGTTAATACGTTCCATAATTATTATATTATTATTATTATTATTATTAATTGTGTAAAATACATAATTTAGTTATTTATTTTAATTAATATACTTCTTTAACGTTAATTTTTGTTATTTTTATATTATTGATTACTTCAAATATTATACGATATATAGTATAATATTAATTAACATTACATTTAGAGAAATTAATGAGATAAATGATGCTTTTATTAACACAAAAATGCAGTGATACCAAAAACTATCTCTAATTATTAGCAATTTTTTATCGGAAGAGTCTCCTAAATCTGTTATGAAATTGTAACAAAAATAAAATTACTATGACAAATTCACACTTGACCTCACCAAAGAACTCTTTCGTGTCAAAATAATATTGTCACCATTTTTCTAGAAATTATGATAAATTATAGCGTTGTCATGAAAAGAAATTTGTTGTGACACCAAATATTGTCACCATTCTTCAAGGAGATATTAGTGACAAAATGATTCTGTCACAACTACAAACTTATCGTGACACCCATATCTCGTCACACTTTATTATATGTTTGTCATAAAAAGGGTTTCCTGAACCATTGTTTTTTTTTTCTTCGCAATATAGTGACAAAGTACATTTAAACGTCATCAAATATAAGTATTGGTGACGAAATCGGTGAACAACTGTGACAACAATAAATGTTGTCATAGAAGGGTGTTATTCTATGACGAATTTAAAAAACGTCACCATTATTTAACATACTATGACGAATTTTTATGCGTGGAAAAAAAAATCGTCACCAAACAACAAATTTCTTGTAGTGCTATTTGATATTTTATTATCATTAGATAAGTTCCGTTCTTATATCGTTGGTTCAAAAGTGATTGTGCACACTGATCATGCAACCATTCGACATTTATTTGCTAAAATCCAAAGTAAACCAAGATTGATTCGTTGGATTCTTCTTTTGAAAGAACTTGATGTTGAAGTCAAGGATATAAAAGGATGTGAAAATATGGTTGTTGATCATTTGTCTCGTATGTTAATAGAGGGAGAGTCTAACAAATTTTATTTTGTGGACGATGTTTTTCCATATACGAGGATGCTAATACGATTGAAAAAGTTAATGAACCTTGGTATGCCGATTTTGTTAATTACCTTGCTTGAAAAATTAAACCTAACCACCTTTCTGCCCAAGAAAGGAAGAGATTTTTATTTAAATTCAGGAGTTTCTTTTGGGACGATCCTTACTTATACGAGCAATGTAAGGATGGACTCTTTCGAAGATGTATACCAGACGAGGAGAAGATTGGTGTGTAGAAGTTTTGCCCCAATGAGGGAGGACACTTCGGAAGTCATAAGACATCATTCAAGGTCCTCCAAGCTGGTTTTTATTGGCCCTCACTATTCGGCGACGCACACCAATACTGTTAGACATGCGATAGATGTCAAAGATCGGGAACGATAGGAAAAAAAAGACGAGATGCCTTTGGTACCCAACCAAGTAATCGAGATATTCGATGTGTGAGGCATAGATTTCATGGGCCCATTCCCGAAGAGTGGAGAATACGAGTATATACTCGTTGGAGCAGATTACGTGTCAAAATGGGTAGAGGCGATCCCAACTCGGAAAGCTAACTTCGAAATTGTTCTCAAGTTTATTCAAGAGAACATTTTTAGCCAATTCGGAGTACCAAGAGCGATCATAAGAGATGGGGGTAGCCATTTCTGCAACCGTGCCTTTGATCGATTAATGAGTATGTATTTGGTGCATCATAAGGTAGCAACTCCTTACCACCCACAGACCTCGGGGAAAGTGGAGACGAGCAACCAGCGGATTAAGGCCATTTTGGAGAAAATAGTGAAACCAAAGCGTAAAGACTGGGCGACGAAATTGATTGATACCTTATGGGCATACCGTATGGCCTTCAAAGCAGTGTTGGGCATGAGCTCATTTCGGTTGGTTTATGGAAAGGCTTGTCATCTCCCCGTAGAGTTGGAGCATAAAACAGAATGGGCAATTCGCATGTTGAATTTAGATTTGAACGAGGCAGGGCAATATAGGAAGCTGTTGAGTGAATTGGAAGGAATTAGAAATGATTCATACGAGATGGCATGGGCGAGAAAACGAAGAATGAAGGAAATGCACGACAAAAAGCTCGATCATAAGAACTTGGAGGTAGGAAAGTTAGCCTTACTCTTTAATTCACGTTTCAAACTTTTTCCAGGTAAACTAAAGTCAAAGTGGAGTGGCCCATATTTGATCACAGACATCAACGAGTTTGGAGCTGTAACCTTACTTGACGAGAAAAATAATTCTTCTTTCCAGGTTAATGGACATCGGGTGAAGTTGTATCACGGGGGACCTATTTTCTAGAGAGATCATGAAGTGGTATTACTTAACGATCCCCCTCGAGAAGCCTGAATCTTGAACGAGGTACCGTCAAGAATAAGACGTTAAACATTGAACTTCTTGGGAGGTAACCCAAGTTTTTTCCTTTCTTTTCTTAATTCTTTGATTTTTGTATATATATTTATCTGTTTTTGCACGCTGGAAAAGTGCAGTTTCGAGTTCCGCAACAAGAGACGAGTTTTCCAGACCATCCGATTGGAGGCCTGGATGTAACCGATCGGACTGAACCTTCTGGAAAACTGTCCGATCGGAGGAGTTAAGTGACCGATCGGATGACGGGTGCGAGAGACATATTTAGGAAAGAATATTACCATTAAAGAAAAGCTGATTTGGTAAGAATTTCCAAAAATATTTGCTGAGGTAAGGTGATCTTTAATTTGGGAATTGATATTGTGCCTAGGAAAGTTTTTATTTTTCCCCTTATGTTGATTTTATTTGATTCTTGAAAATCCTTTCCTTCAATTCTCGCCCTACTATATAAACCCACCTTCAAGACTTATTTTCCCACAACACCTTCTCCTCTATTACTTCATAACCTTCATTCTTATGAACCACGAATCCCATTTGAAAGCTCTTTGCGAGGAGACGAAGAAAGCAATGAACCATCATAAAAACATTGGTTATAGATGGGTGACCCGAAAAAGGTACGAGGACACTATGGACAAGAAGGAGAATGAATTGGAGGAACAATGTGAAAGGATCAACGAACTGCGAGGTGAAGTCAACGACAATCTCTCCGAAGAGATAGCTCTGAACAATAATATCAAGCGCCTTCACAACATCTTGAATGAGGCGGATGCCAAAATTATTCGACTGAAGGCTAAAATCATCAGGCTTGAAGCTCAGGTCGAGGACCTTTACGAGCTAGCCTTTGGACACATCCCACCTCCTACCCCTAAATATTCGACAAGGCCGCCAATTTAGAATGGAATGATTTTGTTGCTCAAAAGTTCAATAATTGGGATGTTATTAAGTATAATTATGAACTGCGGTTATTATCTAAACAATGAGCGATTTTGCTCAAATTTGAAATAAATAATTATTTGGTGTGATATAATTCGTTCGTTCATGATTTTTGTTTGTGAATTGTTGCAGGACCATACTGTATATATTTTAAAAAAAATCGTCCGACCGGACATAGGCACATACTGATCGGACCAAACCTTCTGGACAAATCTATCAGATCGGAGAAGCCTCTATCCGATCGGACGACTGCACAAGTTATAAAAATTGGACCCCCTCATTCGAATTTCTTTTACCCTAAAACTCAATTTTCTTTCCTTTGCAGAGCAAGACCAGAGAATTCCCTCTTTCAATCTTCACCAAACCACAAATTGAGAACACAAGCGCATCCGATCGGAGAAAATTTTCAAGCAATTGCATTCGTTCATAGAATTCAAGTAATTAAGCACGTACTATTCAAACTACGCCAAGCTCCACAACAAATTACAACTCGTCAAATTTCAAGTTATAATGGCTGAAACTCAAACTTGTTGAACTGCTTGGGAGTTGAATTGCATGTGTTGTGAGATTTGGTTGTTGGTTGTGAGAGTTGAGCTAAGTTTGGTTGAAGCTTTGAGTCGCACGAAAGGTGTTTGGGGAAATTCCTGAGAGAGATTATCGTCCTTATTTATTAAATTTCTGCATCTGGAATGGCATCTAACTCTCGATCACGGCGAAAAAACACCTCGGGCAGAGGACCGAGCAATACCCGGGAAGGGTTAGCTCCTTTTAACCTCATGGATGAACGTGAGGTTACACTCTACAAGTCCTTAATATAATGGGATGTCTATCACCCTTGGTTCATTGATACCCACTTCTGGGATGCGCAAATTCACATAGGGGATAAGACAGCGAAGAAATTCATGGAGGGCATTAAGGCCCTCGACTTAATGAAGTGGGCCGATGTGAGGCAGTCCGGTTATCGCACTCTCATGCTCGGATTCTTCACGACATTCAAGACACTCGCCGATGGGTCCTTCGAGTGTCATCTCCACAACTATTCGCTCCTCACCTCCAAGGGTGACCTTGATGTCATCTTTGGAATTGATAGCGAGAGAGCGTCAAACAAAATGTTTCAGCTTGACGACTACGACAAGAAAACTTGGTGGACCAAACTTTCTGGATCACCACCATAGCTCGGATGCCATTTTAATTCAACGTCCCTAAAGTCAAATGCAGTTTACCTGACTTATAAATTCTTCATGCAAGTGTTCTTGGGGAAAGAGGACGCGAAAAGGATGTCTTCCTCCGAGTAGCAAGCACTGTAGATCGCGTACCACTGAGGTAACGTGAATATCTATCCACTTTTGATTGCGGTGATCGAAAATGTTTAGCAAGTGCGGGAGAAGAAAATGGCAAAACTCACCTTGGGAGCCTTTATCACTGAGCTTGTGACCCATATGATGATGATATCGTGTATCCGAGTGTGGTGATGCTAGTTGAGATTTGGACAATCAATGGCCGAAATGTAGCTATTCCGACATTTATGGTGCCCTCGGAGAAGGAAAAAGCTGAGGTGATCGAGAACACTGACGATAATTATAACGACGATGACGACGATGATGGAAATGAGGACAACTAGGAGGAGAATGTGAACGATGAGGATGGAGGAGATGGAGACACCGGTTTCCATAGTTTTGGGCATGGAGGGCTTGTACTACTCGGACGAGCAGTGGAGGCAGCAGTGGGACATCCAGGAGAGCATGTTGGAACAAATGAGGGAATTGGACCTTCATCAGGAAGAGTACGCAAGAACTGCTTGACAAGATGCCTGGGAAGCACGAGAGGAAGCACGGGAAGAGGCGAGGTATTTCCGAAGCACATTAACGATGTTGGGCACCAACTTGGCCAAAATGAATCAAAATCTTGCCCGGTTGACCAGCAATGTCGAAGCAAAGCACAGATACCTTGCCAAAATTGACAAGCGCCTCTTCCGTCTTGAGCAACGCTACCCACCTCCACCTACGGACGAAATGGACCAGTAGGCGGGCCCATGCCCCATATGTATCATCATTCTATCCAAACTTTTATTTGCTTTCAAGACTATTTGCTTTTATTCAGATTTATTAGATGTATTAATACTTTTATGTGTTTGTGCTTGGGTGACTATGGTTAACTTATGGTTTCGTTAATTGCTTGTTATGGCTCTGTGCACTTGTTTGAATTCCCCATATTCATGTTTAGCATTTTAGAAACCAGGAGTTTGTTTATTTTTATTAAAGGGGGAGGGGATTGTGTCATCCGATCGGAGACACAGATGTCACCAATTGGATCAAACATTCTGGACTGTCATCCGATCGGATGACTTGAGTAACCGATCGGACGAATCACACTATACACAACCCGGGGTTTAGAGTTCCATGCATGCCTAGTTCGAACCATTTTGGGTGACATAGTCACATATTTGTAACAAAGTGTTAATCAGCCAATTAATTACGTAAACTTTCGTTGAATATATGCCCATGATTAATTGTGTTTGTACTGGATTGCCTGTCAAAATCATGTATTGTGTGACCTTTCGTTGGAGTCTTTTGAGCTTTTTTAGTGCAAAATTCTCAAAACATACTTATATAATTATTTAAAACAACACTTAGTCGTAGCAATTCTGCAAAGCTCTTTTAACTCGATCATCTCGTTTTCAAAAGTTTGAATAAAACCTTGAAAGAAGTCTTGTGTGTTTTATCAACATTTCATGATGTGATTCGATTAGTGCTTTGAGAAGCCTATAAAGTCGCATGTGTGCATTTGGTTTTGACAATGACGATAGGCACATATAAAACCCGATTCCGGCTATATTCAGAAATAAAACTACTATAAATTCCTAGCGAGCCCCCTCAAGCCTTTATTCCATCTCTTTGATAACCATGAGCATAATTATAGCTCTTATTTCGTTTAAGTTTGTGAGATGAGAGTTTTATTGATTATTGGTTAAAGAAACTTGACGATTGCAGGGTGGGAATTAGTGGTGTGTATATATATATATATATATATATATATATATGAAAAATTAATAAATAAATTAATATTAAATAATAAGGATGCTTAAGTTCATAAGAGCATCTAGAAATTAAGAATAAGCCTATTTATATAGGCAAATGAGTATAAAAGGGACTAACACTCTTGTTCCTGAAGATCGGGCGCATCAATTCAGTTTTAGGTAATAAATAGCCTTAACTATAAAAGGCTAAGAATAGTGTTATATGGTTATTTTGGGAGGAATGAGGGGCAGAATTTTGCTCTACGCTTAAAATTTTGGACTGAGTGAGTTATTAATTGCGTTTCTTCGCAAGTTAGCCACACATCTTTACATATGACATACCTTACCAAAGAGCCTACATTACAACCCTAAAAAGCCCTAATCCGATTCATTATTAAATATGTACAAATTTGCTATGGTACGAGTCTTTGATTTCTCAAGTCGTTGAATGCATGTTTATGTTGATCCGAGCGTATACACTTACCTGTTGAAAAATACGAGCGTATGAGTGCATCATTATATATAATGCCCTTTTGAGAGG
This sequence comes from Phtheirospermum japonicum, assembly GCA_014905375.1. Lineage (NCBI taxonomy): Eukaryota > Viridiplantae > Streptophyta > Magnoliopsida > Lamiales > Orobanchaceae > Phtheirospermum > Phtheirospermum japonicum. The sequence goes on from BMAC01000772.1 coordinate 229,641, forward strand.
ACGCATTCTTTTGATTTCAAGGTGAAAAAGTAATACGAGTTTAGCCTTATAATTTTCGACAAAAGTATTTATATTTGCAAAACTAAATTATATGCACAACATGATTCTTTGCTCTAACTATTTTAACTTCTCTTGATTTTGACTCTTTCATTTGTTCGAGGAATAAAAAACCAATTAAGCATGGGGTGGTTGATTTATACGTATTTGTTACGAATCTGTATATAATAGAGTCATGATTGAGTCTTTTTGTTTTCTTTTTCGGGTTAAGATTAGGCTAAATTGCATAGTTTTGCATTATTTGCCTTCTTGCTTAACTTTCCGACTTGTTGATCAATAATTGGTCCAATTGAGAGTAATTCCTTATTTTCTCATACATCTAGAGCGTCCGGTGGATCCGAGGGACAGGGATAAAGGAAGCAACGCTCAAAAGTAGCTTAAAGGACACTATCCGATCAGACGAATTGTATCTCCAATCGGATTGACTGATGAAACACATACCGACCAGACAATTTGACTCACCGATCGGACCTGTGGACAGAAACTTTTGTCCGATCGGATAAGACTAGTGTCCGACCGGACACGTACATTACGAACACAGAATTTTCGGAAATCTTCAGTCACAAAATGGCTTGGAGCCTTTGAAACTGAGGATGAAGGTCAGAATTCAAACACTTTTCGATAGAAGGAAAGAAGAATAGGCTGGTGAAGCAACAAAACATCTCAATAGGTAGAGAGATTTGACACTTCTTTCGTACCTCTAGCATAAAGCCCTTACGGCAATCTTAAGTACGGTTCGAGTGTTTTGCGACCGTCGTTCATCGCTGGAATCCAAGGTTCGTGACAAACTTTGAGGTTCCGATGCAATCTTTGGAGTGGGCAAGTTCATCATCAACATTCGTTGAAAGTAGTCTCGATGATTAGTAACATCTAAACTCGTTTTGTTGAATTGATCTTAATTAGTTTGATTGGACAATTGTGCTGAATTTTTTGGTGAAGATTTCGTTGGGATTGTGTTAATGATTTGTTGGCTTCTTGATTAGTTGAATTTAGTATTCTCGTATTCTAGTTATTGGATGTTTGGATGATGAGTTTTTATTTAATCGGTTGACAATGTTTATGATTGATTTCGTTGAATGAGTTGCAGCGTTTTAGCTATTTCAATTGGGTTAAATCTTGGCTGAATGTTGGAAGTTGAAATAATTCATTAGGAAAGCATGATTAGTACTAGATAATGATAAAGTTGAAGTAAAGTGAATGAGTTGCTTGGTGTTTGATAGTTAATTCACATTAAGGTGATTTGGATGTTAGTTAGTTATTGGTCACGCATGATAAGAGTTTAGCGTGTTTTAAGATCTTTCGTATAATGTTAGATAGTCCGTAAATGAGTTTGCTAAATTAGTTTTTTTTACTTCTTATCAAGAGGATGACACCCTCGAAGCAAGAAGAGTTTGAGCTTAATCAAGTTAAGTCGATTTCATAATCCCAAATCAAACCCCCCTTGATCGTGTGTTTAGAATTAGAGATTGTGTTATTAGTATGATAAACTTTATTGACTCCGATTTTCATTCCTCGAGAGATTCGACTCGAGTTAACTTGCTAGTCTACAAGTGACCTCGTTCTCTTGCGGGCGAACTAAACCCTTTCAAACGTAGACGCGTATTTGTTTAACTAGATTTTAATTTTAAAAGGAAGAGTTCGGATCATTCTCTGCATCTGTGTTGTGTAGCACCGAATCATCCAAGTTCATGAAACCATCATTATTAAAAGCTTCGAAAACATTTGAGGTCGTTAAAGTAGTAAGTAGAAGTAGAAGGTTTGGAGATGTTACCAGTATGTTTAGCATTCGATTTCGTACGATTCCTGTCGTTGACGCCCTCGTCGCTCAAGAGAAACCGAGTGACGACGAGATCATTTTGTGACTAATGCAGACATAACCACAATAGCCCGCTCTTTCAATCATAATTGTATCCTACAAAGTCTATTAGGTTCAAATTAATGAAAACCCGTACAAATTTCCCGACCGAACCATCCATCGAACACTCATCAATTTGAAGAGGAGAGTCAACCACACTAGCAATATTTAAGATAAAGGATCGATCCCAGTACTCAATTGGTAACTTATAAATTAGTATCCAAACCTGGGTAGAGGTTGAAGTAACCTTATACGGATTGAAGTACGGCATCCATTAGGCTAAAACTTCACAGCCCTCTCAGAAAAATATTACAAATGGTGTGCGTGGATGGCCCGGGTTCAGGGCAGTGGCAGGGATAGAATGTTGGTTTTGTGTGTGAGAGGGCAGAAATTTTTAACGTGTGTGTTTTTTTAGGTGAGAGTGTGTCTATATATATCAGAGTTTTTTAAGGTTTACGGTAGTTTTGATAGTTTAAATATATATTTGCAATTGGGGATGATGGTTTTTCCCTAGAATTAATAATATATCTACAAACAAAAATAGACAAATGGAATAAGTAGGGCCAATCCAACGATGACATATTAATAATATATCTACAAACAAAAATAGACAAATGGAATAAGTAGGGCCAATCCAACGATGACATATGTCCCCAGCTTTGTGCAAGCCAACTTTAGTAGTAAGCCATAGATTGGCAATCATCAATCACCATTATGATTTAATTAAAATCAATTATCTATTTATATAAAAAGGAAAAGACTACCGTACATTCAAAATACCATATCCACGCGTATGGTAATTCAATCATTGGCAACACTCTTGTTAGGTCGGACTAACGGATCATCCGTTAGGCCAAATTTCACATCAATATATTATAATGCAAAAACCAATACATTATAATAAAAAATCAATACATCATAGTACAAAAACATTACAGTACAAAAATCAATACATCATAGCACGGGTCAGAGATTTATGAAAAACTAATACTTTACAGTACAAAAATCAATACATCACAGTACAAAAACTAATACATTATAGTATCGGCTCAGATGGCCTAACGAGTTATGACCCGTTAATCTAGCCTAACACAAGTGTTTGCCTTCAATCATTGTTTGACATCTCATATATATTAATAGATTAGGATCTTTTTAAATAAATGTATTTGTTAGCGTGGTAGAAATATCATACATTGACAACCGTAGAAGTCCCCCAAAATATAATATACATAATAATATTTAAAAGTAATTTGAACTTTTCATTTTTCTAAATTACTAAAATTAAAAAACCCAGACATAACATCTATATCCCAGAGCACATAGTATGCTACCAATAATGGCCCTAACTATAATCTATATGGGCGTTCGCTTACCACCCAAAAACTTAACTCCTTAGGGCTTCTTAAAAAATATAAAAAATTAGAGAAAATTAGAGTGATCGTGTTTTCGATATCACACGTAATATCATTTACCATATTGATTAATAAAAACTTACCTCCGATCAATTATGTAACAAGATAGATTGAATAAATTGGAAATATTTTATTAAAATTTTGTTGAATTCATTGCATTTTTTTTTTCGATAGGATCCTCGAGTGAAGTTTCATTTAGAGCCCTCAAACTCAATTGGCTGCCCTGAGCATGATACTTCAAGATTAAAGAGACTTTGCTTCAAAAGAAAATCAACCATATGTAATTTCATCATTAAGTTTTTTCCTTTTAACTTACAAGGTGCACTTAATTATAATAAAATATATATTTTACACGCCTAACAATAATTTGTAATTTGAATAAGAATAATGCACCGATTATAATTAATACGGTGTTCTCATAAGAGCGAATGGCAAATTTTAGTTATAATTACCTTCCACATCTTTGTGGACTTGCCAAATATTGTGAATCAACAACAGCTTTTGTTTACATTCAACTAATATAACACTTTTGAATAGTTCTCTTAGCTTTAAATAGACAATATCTTGACTTAATGCACCATTCTATGCATGACACTTGGAAACTACCCATATAGGAACCAAACATTTTTAAGTAGAGTATGCACGTGGCAACCCTTTAGTAAGCTTGAAATGCTATAAATACCGATGTCACCGTATCATTCAAATTACTCCAGAATTAATTAACATTATTAAGTGTTCATATATTCATTAATTATAGAGCTTGTTTGTGTTTAGTTTATTCTACAATTTCACCTTTTTAAGAAGAAAATGGATAACTCCAACAGCATGAGCTACCAAGCTGGCCAAGCCAAGGGCCAAGCTCAGGTTAGCTTCAAATATTTCCATCCAAACAGAGAGAAAGTAATTAAAGATGGATCGATATAATATACTTTATTTGATTTGTGCAGGAAAAGGGTAATCAGATGATGGACAAGGCAAGAAATGTTGCACAATCTGCCAAAGAATCAATGCAGGAGGTAGTCTTTCGATTCATGCTTTGTTATTAATCAGTGCTGACCATGTTAAACTAATTAAAAAAATATGTGTTCTTTTATTGAAGATAACCGTTATTCTCTTTCCCTATTGTTAATTATTGTATTTCATTTTCGATATAGGCTGGACAACAGGTGCAGGCCAAGGCACAAGGTGCAATTGATGCAGTGAAAGATGCAACCGGCACAAACAAATGAGAGCCTTAACACTCTTAGAATAAGCATTGCGCACATGTCACAACAATAGTTTGCGTGACGTTATAATAATAGGGTAAAGAATTTAGATCCCCAAATTTAGATTAATCCTGATGAAAACTGTGATTCCCGGTGATTTTAGTACTCAATGAGCCGAGTTTCTAAGATTAGTGTCTTATTTTGTAACCGCTCAATAGTTATTCACCTTAATAAATAAATAGAATAAAATAACACTTCATCTACATTAAACTACTTTATGTGAGATCATGTAATATTATTATTACTATTATTATTATTTTTGTTGTTTTTGTAGTTATTGAAAGGTTGTGTAATTAATTAAATTATACAAAAGGTCTATATGCATTCTTATCGAACTAAGTATTTCAACCATGCGTAGCATACTATTTTATTACTAAATCAGGAGAAGAAATTTTAATATTGTTGATTTGGATGGTTTAGAATAAAAATAAGATGTGATAAAATAATCTAATTATTTTTCAAATATCGAACAACATTAAAAATGAATAACTTGATTTTATAACACAATTTAATCATAAAACAGAAATGTTTGCCATAATTTTTATTATACTAACTTTTCGCCATCACAAATTTCAATATACTGACTCTATAACAAATACAAGGCAAGTACAGTAAACTCCTTTTGAGCAACAATTGCTTCAACATTACTCTGCAAGTCGCACAAAAACGAAATGGGGAAAAGATCCCTCGGGCCGCACTTGAAATTATTATTCCCTTTTTTTCTACCTAAGAACTTGATAGTCTTGAAATCGCATGGGTATGATCATGACAAAGACATAAACAACACATTAAAAGTAGTAGAAGGATTTCAATTCTTGTCGTAAAAGTAGCAACAACATTTCTTGGAAAGAAGAGTTTTATGTTGTTAGATACCATATGCACTCAATTCTTATGATTCCCAAACATTAACTCTTTGTGTGTATCAATTCTTTTGTTGAAACATTACCTAATTAATTTGTGTTAATTTATAGGTCTATAGTTAATAAATATAAGTATCAGTAAATGATGTTACTTTTGGTGTTACAAACACTGAAACTAACATCAATCAGAGTTTAACAAAAATAAGCAGCAGAAATATAAACGAAAAACACAGTAATTTTAAATTCAATTCACAAGTAAAAGTACTTGTGAACTTGGGTGTACAAACCCGAAAACTATATTACTTTTATTGTTCAAAATCAAATACAAAAGGAATCGAGTAATATACGAAAACTATAGTATCAAACACTGTGATACTAAAACACTTGTCGCCTTGAAGGATGATCTTCTCCATTGGTCACGCAACTTCGAAAACCTTCTTGATCTCGAACAATGACTTCAGGTAGTTACTTGCTTGTGTTCTTTCTTGATATGTACGTCGCCCTATTTCTTCAAATCCGTGCGTCTTTTTTTGCTTGTCCAAGTCTTATCTTCTCTTATCTTAAATAGACAATCCTACAATTCTAAACTTGGTAAACAAGTAAAACAAATCCTAAATATAATTTAGAAAACTAAATAAAGTTCTAGACACAATTAGGAAACAAAATCTAGAGTCCTAATTTATTTTATGCCCAGGAAAAGCAAACAACTAAAAAAGAAATTATTGCCAAGAAGAAATATCAACAATCTCCCCCTTTTACCTTTATGGACAAATAATACGAATCACAAAAATGTGCAAACATTAAACACTAAAACTCCCCCTGAATTAGAAAATTCCCCCTAAACAAGTGACCATTGTTTAACAAAACTAAACCAACATCAAAACAAACACTAAAACAAACATTGTTTATCAGCCACCAAACAAAACAGAAAATAAGAAAATCATTGACTGTGCACCCTCTTCGATCGACGTGGGGATGTTGAATTTTCTTCACCCCGAGTCTTCCAATTCCTCACCAACTTCTTCATCTTCTTCAACATCTTATTTCTGGACCAGATCCGCTTTCTTATCTTATCCTTGGCTAAGATGGCCAACACCTTGGCAGCCTCGCCATCAACATCATTGAACCAAACTTTTGTGCACCCCTTTTAAGAAATTTAATTTAAAAACACGTGAGTTTGCTCTCAAGAGTACGAGGAACTTGTAGGGTGGTGAGTTTGACTCAAGTCGATTCTCTCGAGGACAATTGTTCGGTATCTTGGATGTTTTTCTCGAGTAATATAAAATACATGTACATCGGGGGTTTTTTGAAGAATTGATTTGATCATTAAAACTAAAGCAATATTGAATTTAAAACTAATTGAACTAATTATCTTAAACTAGATTACCAACTAAAAGCAATAATTAAACTATTCGAACTTAAGAACTAGGAATTAATAGCAACGAATCTAAAAGCATGAATATAAGAACTACCATGAAGCAATTGTATCATACGAATCTAAGAATGGAGAATTAAGCATAAATCAAATCGCATAAATAAGCTATATAAATCCAATATCCAAACATGAAACAATTAAACTAATTAAATTAATTCTAGAATTAACTAAGAATTTAACTACGAAATTAACTAAGGGTTTAGAATACTTATTAGAACTAGTTAAAGCAATGAAAATCTCCAGCTATTCCGGAGTTGAAAGTTGATCTTGAGCGAAGATTGAATCCCAAACGTGAAATCGAAGCTTCGGACTCGTTGTTCTTCGATCCTTGATCTCGGTTTTCAAATCTCGTTATAAGATGTGAAAATATGTTTATTCTAAGCCCAAATACCCTAGGTAGTCGTGTGTGTTCCAAAAATCCGAAATATGAATGGTATTTATAGATATAGCATGTCTTGGCGCACAAGAAATCCTAAAAATGCAATTTTGGGCATCCACGTCGATGTCGCGTCGATCGATGCGTGCTGGCTCTCGGCATCGACGCTGCCTGTTTGCTCGCGTCGACTTGGCGGGGGCGTCGATTGATGCGGTCTTGGATCGACGCAACTGCAAGTTGCGTCGGCCTTGCATCGACCGACGGACTCTTGGATCAACGCAACTGCAAGTTGCGTCGGCTTGGCATCGACAGAGCGTCGACCATCGCGTGCAGGGTCCGCGTCGACGTAGCGTCGACGCTTGCGTCGATCGATGCTACTTAGGGCCTATCTAATTTTCTCGATCTTTTTACTATTCGTTCACCGGAAAGCTCGTTCTCCACTTTTGAACATCGAACTTAATCTATTTACGTGCTGAACTCTTCCGGTTACTTAGCTGTAACTTGAAAAACAACAAATAATCACCTATTCTCATCAATCATGATCAAAATATGGTAAAATAAGCTGGAAATACAAAAATACGGAATTAAGCTCAAATCATCCAACTTATACCCAAAAACAAACATAAAAAGAACTAAAAAGCTAACAAAAATAAGGACAAATCTACGCTAATCAATCATCGCCACCATCAGCGTCGTCATCAGCATCATCTCCCCCTTTTTGTTCAGAACGCAAAAGGGCCTCCAACAAAGATCCTCGATATGCTTTTAGTTGGGCAATTTGAGTATCGAGCAAAGCGAACTTTGCCCGAACAACTAGAGTGGGAAACTGCACAATGTTGGGACCGGTGTTAAGAACATCCGAACCATCGCAAGAATTCTTGGCAGTTCTAGAAGGCGCATTCCAAGGATGATCAATGACTCAAGCTCCAGTCAAATTCTGACCATGTAAAGAGAACCAATCGGCCTCCCTAGTGAGCACATCGTCGTTGGCCGGTTGGAAACCTTGATTCTCCAATAGTCTGTAGATAAGAGACGAAAAACAGAGAGAAGACGTAGACTTGGTCGTCGCAAGCCTAGTGATGGCCTCAAAGACATGATGGCCAAAATTGGATTTAATACCGCGACCAAGTTTGTATAAAAAGACCGCCTAAGGACGAGTGACCACAGTCGCATTCTTGGTAGGGACCCAGTTGAAAATACCCACCTTATGCAAACAGAATAGAGAGCGGAAAGACGTGTACAGGTTAATTACTCACGCCATTTCTTCGTCATCCCACCTGACAAAAAAATTGATGACCTCATCCATATCATCCATAGTTGAGTCTCCATGATATGACTCGGTCCCAAACATCTCATTGATTATGCCAGGAGTAAAAGAATAAACCTTCCCACGCACAAACACCTTCTCATAATTCACAGACTTTGTATCCACGACAGAAGGCAACATATTTGCCTATAACTCAAGGATGACATCATGCACAAATGGCATAACAGTTGTAATGGTCGAATACATAACCCAATGTTTGAAGAAGGCAATCCATTTCTGCTTCTCAAAGACCTCAACTGGGACTCGGCGCACAACGATCATCCCTTGAGTTTGATAGCCGTCGAACAGCTCTTCGGCCTCCATAGTCAAAAACTTTGGTGACACAGGCACCATGTACTCAAATTATACACCATGAACTTCATCATCATCAAGATCATCGGACAACCGGTCAGATGAGGGCGATCCATGGTGAGGAGCAGCAAAACCTGCAAAACTAGAGCTGGAAGAAGAAGTAGGGTCAGTGGCAGGGGATGTTGGTTTCGGTGACACATCACCAGAACTAACATTACGGTGTGAATCAACCTCAGATGAAGTGTGGATCGGAGACACAACTCTCAAACTTTTAGCAGCTTTCCTAACAACTTTGTTCTTTTTCTTTTCCCTTCTTATGGCAGACAACTAACTACCAAGGGGAAACGGGTCATTGGAGTCGGGTGAGTAATCAAAAAGCTCAGGTTCAGGCACTGGCTGAGCCAAATGAAACGGGGTGAGAGGCGGAGCAGCAGTCATCGGACTGGAGGAACTGGTAACCTCTCCAGTGAAGAAATTAAGAATCTCATACGGCGGACTTGAATACTCAGTTTCAGTAGAGCCGGCGACACCTTAATTGACGCCGGGGGGTTTTTCTTGTCAGCCATTTTGACTGTCTACTACCGGCGAGGAGTCACCGACTTGGACAGTCTTGGAGTAGATGAGGGCGTCGGTGCCGTAACAGGTGCAGAGGGCACAAAATCTTCGTCATCCGAGCCCATCATGACCGTAACGTCCTCGGCCAAGTTCATGTGCTCAAGAGGTACATTGCGCCGCGGACCTGCTTGACTTTTTGGAAGAGCTGTCGGAACTACACCTGGAGGAATATTACGCAACCTCCGTTATCTTTTTAGGGTCAGGTTCCCAACCCGGCCAAAAGTGGCAACAATTAATGGCAAGTTAGGAGGATTTTCAACATCAATTTCGTTGCCCTGTTGAACCAGAAAAACCTGGACATCCAGAACACTGTCGGAGGATGCCAGAGCAGGAATAATATCTTGAGAATCGGGCAACGGAGGACGGTTTTGGAGTCAAAGAACCACCAATTTCTTTGCGGATGTCAAGGACAAAGAATCTTGGGAGATTCAATAGAATCTGTTCAGCGGAATGAACCACGCCCGCCGGTAGGTGAGGAATATTGGATGGAGAAGAAGGGTTTGACATCCTGTAAAAATCTCGAAGAAAACAAAAAGACAACAACCAAAGCGAGAGAGACGGTGAAGGATTTGAGAGTTATAGATTTTAATTTTCAGAAGGGTTATGGAGAAGTGGAACAATCAGTAAGAAATCTGGGTTCTTATACTGGCCAAAAAGTGACCGTTGCAAGAGAGAGAAAAGGAGAGTAAATAAAAATAAAAAGAGCCCTTATTTACCTCTCATCCTATCTTATACCAAAAATATTCTCTTTCCTTCCAAAAACATACACCCACTCCCCCTTAATCTAGGACACATGATCCCAATCCACTTAACCACTATCTCATTTATTTGGAAATAAAGATCACACGTCTCTACTACAAAATCAACCGAAAATACAGGTGGATAAATTAAACCATCACCATAGTAGAATTAATCTTTTGCAAAGTGGTATTTCACTCACCAAATTAATCCTTTTATTACCTTTCCAACCGTCTGATTACAACACCGCTGAAACATTTGATTAGCAAGATTCAAAACAAGATTAAGAGAATTTAAGAAAGACACAAGCACAAGCAACAGAACGTAAATAAAAAAGGCATCTTCTCAAAGTACGAATGTCCTAATTGATGCCTAAAAATCATGACCTAAAAAGATTCAAAATTCAATTTATGGTTTTAGTGACTTGATCAGTGTTGTTTTTTATGAATGATGACATTATAACCAACGTTGCCTTAGATGAAGTCAATAAAAACAGACCCCTTAACCCAAGTTAATGACTACGTCAAAATCACTCAATGAGGTGAAATTAAAAGATTGTACCCTTTTTAATCCATATTTTCTTCATCTTTTTATAGATTTGAAGAGAAATAGCTTATCTTCAACAATTGCTGTTAACACCTATTATTTTTAGAACTAGGAGAAAACCAATTTCTACGGGAAAGTTCCAAAATCACCTAATTGAAGAGGTTAGTCTTTTTGTCACCAGTATTATTACAACACGTGACCTTTTTGCACTTTTATCCAGAACCAGTGCATTTATGGATATGTATGAAAAAATAAAATAAAAATGGATGCATAAATATATATATGTTATGACTGGTGACAGTTTTAGTGTCATAACATCAAAACCAACATTGACTTAAACAATGCACATACCGAGATCTCTTCTCAAATAAGAGAAGGTCTCTAAATCTAATGCCTTATGAAGATGTCAGCAAGCTGATTGTCTGTTCCTACATGCTCGAGACTATCTTCCTCTTAACCAAGTCTCGAATAAAGTGATACCTTATGTAAATGTGTTTGATTCGAGAATGCTAGACAGGATTTTTTTAGATATCAATGGCACTGGAATTATCACAAAGCACAGTCAATATTCTACTATGTAGAGTAGTCTTCTATCAATTGGCTCATCCATAACAACTGTGTACAAGCACTTCCATCTGCAATATACTCGGCTTCAGCTGTAGAAAGAGAAATACAATTTTGTTTTTTACTATACCATGAGATAAGATTATTCCCCAAGAAAAAATAACCCCCTGTAGTACTCTTTCTATCCACAACATCCCCATCCCAGTCCGAGTCAGTATAACCTACGAGTTCAGTGAAAGTTTCTATAGAATACCAAACACCCAATTCAGTTGTACCAGTTATATATCTAATGATTCGTTTGACAGCTTTTAGGTGTGCCTCTTTAGGATTTGACTGATATCTAATACATAGACACACACTATACATGATATCAGGCCTATTAGCTGTTAAGTACAAAAGACTTCTGATTCAAGCTTTTTGTGTGTGCCTACTTATAAATATTTATCAGAAATTCAATAGCTTGCCCGCAAGAGAATGGGATCGCGTTTAGGTTGGCAAAGTTAACTCGAGTCGTCTCTCGAGGAGCATACAATCGGAATCTAGAATAGTTTGTTCAATCACAAGTAACACGAAAACTTGTACAAATTGGGGGTTTGGTTGGTTTTGATTATCTAAGGAATTGAAACGCATGAACATTAATTAAAACTATGTAACTCTAACTAAAAAATTCACCAAGAACGTGTAATTCACACTGAGAAAACATTCTACGAATTCAAAAAGGGTTAACTAGAATAATCGAAAAGAAATTATCTAAAGCATGAAGTAAACGGAATAAATTATCTAGCATGAACAATAACCAAACATAAATTAAACTAAAATGAAAGATTATGAATCCGAATAACAATAGTATCTAGGGTTTGAAGCACAAAATGATTCAAGAACAATAATCAAAAAATGTCTACTTAACTGCACAAATTAAGCTAAGAAAGCAACTAAAGAGTTTAGAATACTTATTTAAACTAAGAATTGCAGTAAATTCTCCAGCTAATCTGGAGAGATTGCGTAGATCTTGGCCGAAAACCGAGTCACGAACTAACGATTGGAGCTTGGAACTCGTTACTCTTGAATCTCCGGTATCAATCTCATTTGTTGTTATGGGAGGTAACGGTGTATTGTTTTCGAGCCGAAAGACTGTAAGTAGGGGTGTAGTGGTGTATCATGTGTGTGTGGGACGGACTTGGAGATGGCTTTTATAGTTTTCCCTTCGCTTGGAGCATAAGAAACCCTAAAATTCATTTCTGGGTCGTCGCATCGACCGACGCGAGCAGGGGCTCGGTGTCGATGCGTTTGGTGCGCTTGCGTCGACTAGGCAGAGGCGTCGACCAAGGCGGGCATGGATCGACGCTACAAAAAGTTACGTCCACTTGTGTGTCGACGGACGCACCCATGGATCGACGCTTCAGAGAGTTACATCGACTTGGCGTCGACGTAGTGTCGATCGTCACGGGAAGAATCGCGTCGACGCCTGCGTCGACCGACGCATCTTCGCCGCACGTCTCGTTTTCCCGATATTTCTGCTACTCTTTCACAGGAAAGCTCGCTCTCGACTCTCGAACATCAGACCTCATCCATTTATGCGTTGAACTCTTCCGGTTACTTATTTGTAAGGTGAAAAACAACGAATACTCACCTATTCTTATTAATTACAATAAAAATACAATAAAATAAGCTGGAAGTATAAAAATACGAAATTACTCTTAAACTATCCAACTTATACCAAAAACAAGCAGAGAAATGAACTAAAATGCTAATAAAAATAAGGACAAATATGTGCAAATCAACTACCCCACGCTTAATGGTTTGTTCGCTTCAAAATCAAATTCATGCCTCCTCACAAAAGGTAATATATATATATATAAGTGTACGCTCAAAGCACTCAAGTATTTTTTGTATGGGACGTGTCTATGCTCAAATCACTCAAATACAAGCACAATAAACAAGAACCGAGAATCAATCTCTTTTCAATCGTAAATTAAGTGTGTTATCGAACTAAGAATCAGAAAAGGTCTTTCCGGGTTGTAATGTAAGGCTCTTTGGACAGGTATAGAACATATAAGTCGTGTGGCTAACTCACGATCTAACGCGATCAATAACTCACTCAACCTATTCTAATCACGAAGCAATGTGCTTCACCTCGTTCAAAAGAAAAACCTCACTAATACTCTAAAACCGACTTGTAGCTCAAACCACTTAAACGCAATTGAAGCTCATTATATGCTTCTTTTTCAAATATAACTCTCGCCTTTTAAATATTAGGCTTCATAATAAAATAAACAATAATAAACAAGCCTTTATTAGCGCGTAGGCAATCACTAACACGATTCAACTAGACTCCCCATCCTTTGTTTTCTTCTTTCTTTTTATTTTATTTATTTCCCCCTTATTATTCTTTTTTATGGGGTCATTTTTTTTTTCTTTTTATTTTTGGATGGTGGTCTTTTATTACAAAAATTCATATAATCATAAATTCCTAATAAAAATTCCAAACTCTAATAACCAATAAAAATAACGAACTCCTACCCCACGCTTTTAATGGGTTGTAGGGGTCAACTAAAAAATACTCATGGCTATAGGCATGGATTATTTGGCTATGAGGGGCTCATTCGAAATTTATAGTGGCTAAAATTTATAGATATGGCCGGAATAGGGTTTTATTCGTGCCTTAACGTCATTTTCAAAGTCAACTACACACAGCGGTTTCAAAGAGATATCAAGGCTGAAACTTATTCAAGTACATGCACTGATGATAATCTCTCGGGCTACTCACTGGCTTTTTGCATGAAAAAGTATTGAATTGACGCTACTTTTAAAGTTTTGTGATATCAATTGCGTCCAACTACCATTTTACAATATATATTAAATAATAATTTTGAAAAATTCATGCACTTATGCACGCTCAAAAGACTAGAACCTCAAATCATACTTAGCTAACTTTGACAGGCATGCCATAAAAACATAATTCAGCGCAGAAATAGCAATCAATCACGTAAAAATTTTGAATTGCACATGAATTTTAATCATACTCAACCATACTCAACCATCCCCCTCCCTAAAAACTCGGCAATCCCCTGATTGCCATAAACATAAAGAAAAACAAATCAAAACAGAATATGAGTAGGAAAAACATCTCTGAATGGTCGAATTTCCCCAATTGAAGCCGTGCAATTTCCCGTTGTCCAGAGGTTTGTGATTGGATTTGTCCTTGAAACAAAATAGTCAAAAAGCCAAAAATAACGATTAAACATAAAATAACAAATAAAAATAAACAAGAAAACTAGTGTTCATCAATAGTAATAAAACACAGAAAATAACTGCCACTGCCCATCAGCAAGAGGCGGAGCAAGAGGCCATTGTTCCATCAAACGAGTAGGGACGATCGTCGATTAGTGCCGGAATGCGTCGGGCGACGTGCACCATCGATGCTACCGATCACCGCCGACCACCGCGCTCGCCCTGGCTAGTGCCGATGCCGAGGGAAGGTAGCGTCGATCGATGCGCAATTCGGCATCAAAATTGTCAATTTTGTTTTTGAACTGCTAACCGTTCCGCTAAATGACCGTTAACCAAGGATAAACTGTTAGAATAGGGTGACCAACAAGCCAACTTGTGGCTGTGGTCTGACCATTCTCTTGCAATACAATCGTTTTTATTCGTAATAATATCTTTTACACATATTGGCATTCCATATCTTTTGTCCCATGCTAGTTGCATAGGTATGGTCCTGATGAAGTTACTTTATTACGGTGGATTGGTCTAGCAGAACCGTGAGATAATCCAGCACGTAATGTAACTCATCGAACTTGTTCCTAGTCAAAGGGTTACGCCATAATGAGGATACAGGCTTTTCCCGTTAAGACTAGTACTGTGTGTGTGTGGACCACGTCTCATCGGTCACGGTGTCTGGACATCGACATACATAAGTAGGTGCTCATAAGATGAGTTCACTGAACTCCCTCACCTAGAAATCTCTAAGTGGTTCCCACTCATCGAGTAGATGATTTCTATGGTATAGCGTACAACCGGGGTTCGACCGTGACAGCAGCCCGGTGGCGATGAGCGATGAGGCACGTCGGAATTGGTGCTACGACAAGGC
>BMAC01000772.1:246074-305186 GCA_014905375.1 Phtheirospermum japonicum
CATTTCTCTTGTAATACAATCGTTTTTATTCGTAATAATATCTTTTATACATATTGGCATTCCATATCTTTTATCCCATGCTAGTTGCATAGGTATGGTCCTGATGAAGGTTACTTTATTACGGTGGATTGGTCTAGCAGAACCGTGAGATAATCCAGCACGTAATGTAACTCGTCGAACTTGTTCCTAGTCAAAGGGTTACGCCATAATGAGGATACAGGCCTTTCCCGTTAAGACTAGTACTTAGTGTATGTGGACCGCGTCTCATCGGTCACGGTGTCTGGACATCGACATACATAAGTAGGTGCTCATAAGATGAGTTCACTGAACTCCCTCACCTAGAAATCTCTAAGTGGTTCCCACTCATCGAGTAGATGATTTCTATGGTATAGCGTACAACATTAATCCTTAAGACCCAGACCTCATCGTGACTTCACTAGAGGACAGGCTATGTTGTGGACCTGTCTCTGTGTCTCCTTTGGAGGCCGATCAAAAGGGCAACGTTCGCATAGTCGGGAATCTAGTGGGAAGTCAGTGATGTAGCTGGGACTTAAGGATTAATTCGCCGTTCTTCATCGCAGCCAAACAGAACCAGGCCGCTCGTTCCTCCATTTCCAGCGCAGCCAGCACAGCCGCTGCCGTGCCCTCGCCGTTGTGCCAGAGTCCTCCGCAGCCGAGCCCGCCAAGGATCGCTTGTGCCGTCGTGCCGTGAGGTACTAAGGCTGTTCATATGTGTATTATATGTATGTGCTGGGTTTTGTATATATATATGCAGTATATGATATGATATATATATATATTTAATACCATATGCGAGCATGGTGGCTGTGTGTTTATAATTGTGTGAGCCGTATATATATGTGATGTGTAATGTGCATGTATTGATGTAAATATATATAGTTAGTATATAATATGCATGCTGTTTATTTGAAACACACATATATATATGATGAGCTGTATGTGTAATATGTGTGCCGTATGTGTTAATTGCATGCATGCGAAATGTTAAGTATATAATACATAATTATATATATATAATTAATATGTTAATATATATAATTGTTATATATATGCAYRCTGKATATGATTATATGATATATAATTGTAATTATATATATGTGATTAATATATTAATATATATATAATTGTTATGTACATGTTAATATATTAATATATATATATGTAATTGTTATATATATATATTAAATAGAAACCGACCATGCTTATTCGATTTTACGAAAATTGAATTGTTTCTATTTATTAAAAGCAATTAAAACATTGTTTGAATTAATTGATTATAAAATGGACCGACGTCAATTTGAATTCGATTCAAATTACTCTTATTTAAAATTTTTGTTTTCCGCTGCGCGACGGTACCACCGATTCCCAACATAACCTACACAATCTCACAAGCAAATCAAAAATGTCCATGGTATAACCGAAGAAATATTTAAAGACAAGGGACGTGCGACAAAATAAAAAATTTATTATAGCTGATCAAAACACGTAGACAATTGAATAAAATTAAAATTGCGATAAAATAAACAGGATAGAGTAGGAGGACAATCATATGACTCGATAATGGAAAAACTTAAATAAATAGCTAGTGGAAACGTCCTACGATTCTAAGTGGATCCATTGCGCAAATTCTCCAGTGCAGCAATCTTCTTGTTAGATTCATCCAAGCACTGCTTCCAGTATCCTATGTTCCATTTGTGTGTCGCGTTCCCCTCGTTTAGATTCTTGATTTCGGCCTCCAGCTCCTCAATTCGGCGAAGAGCACAAATATCTCCTCACGGATGTCGTAATATTATCGTATGAGGCCCATCCCATATATTACTACTGCGTCTATTTCGGCCTCTTTCTCTTCGAGGAGCTTGTCCCTAAAGGCGATCTCGCTTTCAAACTCAGCTTCGCCCCACAACATATCAGTATGTTGCTTGGTTAACTTCACAATTGTCTCTCTAGCCATGAGAAGTTCGTCGTGAAGCTCGTCCATGGACATGTCACGCTCCTCAGGGTTCTCCTTCCTTTGCTCGAGATCACGCTCTATTCCCCTCAAATCTCTGATGGTGCCCCTTAGTTGGAGATTCATATCCCTCAACCCCTCGTTTATTTCTTCAGATCTCCTCAATTGATCCTTCAATGCGTCGATTTGGAGGGTGTAATGGACTTCGTCCATTCGACAACCACCAACCCGATCCTTCATCTTTTCGATTTCAACTTGCAGCTGGTCCAACTCTTCTTCATGCTCCTTCCCCAACATCCACCTATTTTCATGGTTGTTGGTTTCTTGTGGAATTGGCCTCGTGGTGTTGAAAGGCTTGTAGAATTAAATTTATTTGGTATAGGGAGGCTTAGAACACAAGAGAATTATGAAATATATTGTTCAGGGGGTGGTTTATATAGGAATCATTTAACTCTTGAAAATAGGAGTCCTAGATTTACACAAATTATAAATAAGGGAAGAGATATTAAGTTTCCTATTCTACTTAGAACTCTCTTAAGGTAATAGATCTAGACTCCAAAACCAGCCAAATCTCGTGCAAAAAATTACCATAAAATCACTTAACTATTGGGAATAAAATACCCAAAAATCGCAGCCCAAGATTTCCAAATTCCGCGCAACCGGTTGACGCAGTCTCACAGGCAGCGTCGACGTGAATGGTGCGTTGGCCACCAAATTGAATTTTCTGTTTTCCGTTCCGTGAATTGATCTCTCCTTGACAACATAAATCCTGTTTCATAAACATAAAACAAACGAAAATAGAAAAAGAAATAAAAAACTAAAAAGAAATACAAGGGTTAGAAAAGAAAATAGTTTGGGTTGCCTCCCAAGAAGCGCATCTTTTAACGTCGCTTGCTCGACGCGAGTATTCGTGGTTAATTTGTAATCGGAGGCGGGTCCACTATCTTCGTCATCTCACGATCTTGACTCGTTTCCTCTCCATCACGATATAACTTAACTCAATGACCGTTAACTTGAAACGTTACGTCTCGCTTTTCATCGTAAAGGGTGACCGCTCCGAACTCGTTGATTTCTTTAATGACAAATGGGCCACTCCATCTTGACTTCAATTTTCTTGGAAAAAGTTTCAATCTCGAGTTATAGACTAGAGCCATCTTACCTACCTCCAAATGCTTGTTAACGAGTCTTCGGTCGTGGCATATTTTCGTTATCTTCTTTTGTTTCCATGCATCATCATAAGACTCGTTTCTTATTTCCTCAAGCTCAGTCAACTCCAGCTTTCTATACTCGCCCGCCTCATCATAGTTCATATTTAACTTGCGAATGGCCCAACTAGCTCGGCGCTCTAACTTAATGGGCAAATGACACGCCTTCCCATAGACGAGTCGAAAAGGACACATACCAAGCACTGTCTTATAGGCTGTTCGATAGGCCCACAGTGCGTCGACAAGTTTAACCGCCCAATCCTTCCGTCTTGGTCCAACTGTATTCTCGAGGATAACATTTAGCTGACGATTGCTTGTTTCGACTTGTCCAGACGTTTGAGGGTGGTATGGCGTAGCTACCTTGTGTCGGACCCCATATTTCGTCATCAACCTTGCAAACGCTCGGTTGCAAAAATGGCTTCCTCCATCACTTATAATTGATTTCGGAACTCCGAATCTACTAAAAATATTTTCTTGGAGAAATTTAAGAACGACCTCCGCATTAGCTATTCGAGCGGGGATCGCTTCCACCCATTTGGATATATAGTCGACACCGACCAGAATATACTCGAAATCTCCACTTTTAGGAAAGGGTCCCATAAAATCTATTCCCCATACATCAAAAATTTCTACCACTTGATTAGGTACTTGTGGAATTTCATCTCGCTTCCTTAGGTTGCCGATTCGTTGACAGTTATCGCACGTTTTGCAATACTCAAATGCATCGGCGAATAAACTTAGCCAATAGAATCCAGCTTGCAACACCTTGAATGCTGCCTTTTGAGCTCCAAAATGCCCTCCATGGTCATGACAAAATTGCAGAATGCTCCCCATATCATCGTTTGAAATGCACCTTCTATTAAATCCATCCTTACAGCGTTTGAACACATATGGGTCATCCCAAAAGTAATCCCTGCATTTACTCAAAAATCTCTTCCATTCTTGGTAGGATAAATGGTTAGGTATAATTTTGCAAGCAAGATAATTCACAATATCAGCATACCAAGGAGTAATTAATTGCTCAAGATTAAAAGCATTCTCATTAGAGAATATATCGTTAATCATAAATTTCTCGCCCTTGTTCTCCTCAATTATCATTCTAGACAAATGATCAGCTACAAAATTTTCACAACCTTGTCTATCTTTTATTTCTACGTCAACTCTTGTAGCAATAATATCCACCTAATAAGACGTGGTTTACTTTGGGGTTTAGAAGATAAATGACACAACGCAGCATGATCCGTATGTACGATTACTTTTGATCCAACAATATAAGACCTAAACTTATCAAGTGAAAACACAACTGCTAATAATTCTTTTTCAGTCGTGGTGTAATTACGTTGGATATTGTTTAGCATATAACTAGTATAATAAATAACCCTAAGTAATTTATCCACACGTTGCTCTAAAACGGACCCCACCCCCTCATTAGAGGCATCACACATAATTTCAAAGGGTAGGGTCCAATCAGGAGCAACAACTACGGGGGCAGAAGTAAGACTCTCTTTTAGCTCATTAAATGCGTTCATAAATTCTTCATTAAAAACGAAAGGAGTATCTAAAGTCAATAATTTGCAAAGTGGACGATTTATTTTTGAAAAATCTTTGATAAAACATCTATAAAAACCTGCATGACCCAAAAAACTCCTAATACCCTTAACATCACGAGGAGGAGGGAGGGTTTCAATCACATATATTTTTGCTTTATCTACCTCCAACCCCTTTTTAGAAACAACATGACCTAGAACAGTACGACTTTTTAACATAAAATGGGAATTCTCCCAACTCAAAGTTAGATTCTTCTCAATGTAACGTTCTAAAACTCTAGACAAATTAGATAAACAATTCTCAAAAGATGACCCAAAAATCGAGAAATCATCCATGAATACCTCAAGAAAATCATCAATAAAATCACTAAAAATTGTGAGCATGCACCTTTGAAAAGTCGTTGGTGCGTTGCACAAATCGAAGGGCATTCTTCGAAAGGCAAACGTTCCAAAAGGGCATGTGAACGTTGTCTTGCTTTGATCTTCCGGAGTAATGTCTACTTGGTAATAGCTTGAAAGGCCATCCAAGAAGCAATAGAATTCGTGTCCAGCAAGCTTGTCGAGAAGTTGGTCTATGAATGGCAGAGGAAAGTGATCCTTGCGAGTGGCTGCATTTAACTTCCTATAATCAATACACATACGCCATCCAGTCATCAGTCGGGTTGGAACTATCTCGCCCTTGTCATTTTCGGTGATGGTGATGCCTCCTTTCTTCGGAAGCACATGGATTGGGCTCACCCATTTACTGTCAGAAATGACGAAGATAATTCCTTCGTCTTTAAGTTTAAAATTTTTATTTTTGACCACTTCATAAAGTGTTGGCTTCAGTCTTCGTTGACTAGCTCGATTCGGTGCATGCAAGTAATAGGGCTTATTCCTTTGATTTCGCTGATGCTCCATCCTATTACTTCTTTATGGTCATTCAGCACCGCAATTAATTCTTTTTCTTCGTGTTTCGCCAATGCTGAATATATGATGACGGGTTTCGTTTCATTGGGCTCGAGGAAAACATACTTCAAATTACTTGGTAGTGGTTTCAACTCCACTTTTGGACCAAGATCGGTGCATTAGCTATTTCGCATAATTCCTCATCGAAATCTTCAACTTCTTCATAATCTTTGGTGATTTCATTCAAGTCTATTTCCAACATCTCTTCCACCCTGTTTAAGAAATATGTGTAGTCCTCGACGCTTAACTCATCTAGCACAGTGATCCCCTGGAGCTCATGAATACAAGATGCAATAGGATCAATGAACGAAAAATATTCGTGCATGTACGGAGAAGGAGTGTTGTGGATCTCTTTAAGCAAAAATGTGACTGTCTCACCCAAAACGGATAGGGTCATCCTCCCCTTGTGCACGTTAATCAGCATATGAGAAGTGGACATGAACGGTCGGCCAAGCAAAATAGTATGTTCAGTGCCTTCTTTTGGAACTTCGCCGACATCAAGTATGACAAAATCGACTGGAATTACAAGCTCGCCGACTTGAACCAATACATCTTCTACTATGCCAAGCGGTTGTCTAGTTGACCGATCTGCCAACTGTAGTCGCATCATAGTTGGATTCATTTTTCCAAGGTCAAACTCTTTATATAGTGAATACGGCGTCAAATTTATTCCTGCACCAAGGTCGAGCATCCCACGTGCCGTTTGCCCATTCCTTAAGGTGATAGTTATGCAAAAATTCCCCGGGTCTTTCTCCTTTTGGGGTAGCGGACCCTTGCAAATGGCGCTCACCTCCTTGGTTAATTCTACTCATTGAGTTGTCTCCAATCGACGTTCCCTTGCAACTAACTCCTTGAAAATTTTAACGTACGCGGGCATCGTCTTGATTATGTCCAAAAGAAGGAGATTAACGTTGATGTTCATCAGCAGGTTGTAAAGTTCCATGAACTTTTTATTTTCTTTGGCTGGGCGTAGACGACTTAGAAAGGGAACCTTGTCTCGAATAGTAGGTGCTAACTGCTTCGGTTGTTGATTTGGAGGCTTGGTGGAGTCGTCAACGATGGTGAATGGATTTGGAAGCTTCCCTTTTAAAGAACCCGGAATATAAGGATTTGGTGACTTATTCATTTGGTCCACCAGTTTAGGGTCATCATTCTTTGGCGAATCCACAGTTGGGATTTCCATGCTCTCCTCTTTCTTTTCCTTGATTCCATTATCTACCTTCTTTCCACTTCGTAGGATGTGGACAGCGGAAGCTTGCTCTGGTTGGCTCAGCAATCTTCCTTTCTCGTTTTCCGTCTTCTCCATAGAAGTTGCCATTTGGCCCATCATTTTTTCTAAATTCTTCACACTCTTGGAGAGATCGTTCAGAACTTCTCCCTACTTATTAACTTGCGTAGTTAGATTGGCGAGCCCGTCTCTATTTCTGATTATTTCGGTGACTTGGTTTTGCTGCCAAATTAACAGTTGATCGTTTGGCTATATCGGAGTAGGTGTTGGTCCAGTTGTTGGCGGTTTGTTTGGTGGTGATGGCGGTGAATTAGTTTGTGTGGGGGAGAAGTGTGGATTTCCAGGGCCCCATTTTAAGTAAGGAGAATTACGTTGTGCGTTAAATTTTGTTGGAGGTATGTGCTTATAAGTTGGAAGGTCTTGGTGGTGCATTTGATCCTTGATGGCGTATGCCTCGGCTTCGCATTCGTCGTAACACACCATTTTGCATGTGTCCACCAAATGCCCTTGCTCCCCACAGCGGTTGCATGTCTCAACGGTTTCATTGCTTGGCACCTCAGTCGCCTAGTTAACTCTTATCTTTCGTGGTCGAGATCTCGTTTGCCTGGACTTCTCGCTTATATTCTCAAACAATTGCTTGGCTTCTGTTCTTGTCAAGTATCCAGAATCTCCTCCAGCAGCTACTTCTACGTTGTTTTTGTAGGAGTCCGAAAGCCCTTCGTAGAACAGTTGATTGACCATTCTCGGAGAGTTGTGATGGTGTGGGCAGGCTTGCAATAGTGATTTGAAATGTTCCCATGCTTCGTGGAGCAACTCCCCATCTTGATGGACAAAGTTGGCTATTTGTCTCCTAATGTGGCCCGTCGTCAGAGCTGAGTAATATTTATTTATGAACTTGTCGCTAACCATGGGCCAATCGATCAGAGATCTCGATTCTAGTGAAAGCAGCCAAGATTTGGCTTTATCCTCCATGCATCTTGGAAAGCACACCATTTGGAGGTCTTCGTGATGAATTCCCGGAGATGGGATCCTACAAACTTCAGCATAAAATTCCTTGAGGAAAGTCAATGGGTCTTCGTTGGCGAGGCCATGAAATGTCGGGAGGTTGTTGATTATATGAGGTTTCAGCTCGAAGTCTCTTGCAGTTCTACCCAACACAATAGCAGAACTCTAGGGACCCACTTGAGGAGTCGTGAACTCTCTTTGTCTTGGCTCGCGCGCCCCCCGTTGTTGTCTCTCTTGATTATTAGGCCTCGCGTAGTTTCTATCATACTCGTTTCTCTCATTGTAGTTGTCATCAGCGAGCCAATCAGCAATCCGCTCATCTCCATGGTAAGATCTCTCAGAATAGTCATTTTGAATGTGGTGGTGGCGATTTCTATTTCTCCTCCTCGCTCTTCATTCTGGTCAATCATATTCCGTTGAATATTTTCCCAATACTCTCGAGGTTGTGCCGGTCTGTTGGGGTAAATTGGTTCACTCCCGTATTCGTTTCTCTTTCATATAGGTGGGTTCCTTGGTGGTTTATCGTTTTGGTTTTTGTGGGCAGGATTGTCTAGCCTCAACATCATTTGAGGAACTGGATCACAAACAAAATCAGTGGTGGCAGACGATTCTCTTTCGGATATGTGAGGAGGTCTCGCTTGATTTGAACAATGAATGGTGCAAGTTCGGGTCTAAGTGATCTTCGACCTTGCATACACTCAACATCAAATTAAAAGCATCGACTAGAGAAAATAATTATACAAATAGACGGCTAAAAATAAAATGAACAAACATATTATTGAAACCTTTGCTATGTTCCCCGGCAACGACGCCAATTTTTTGATTCAAGCTTTTTGTGTGTGCCTACTTATAAATATTTGTCAGAAATTCAATAGCTTTCCCACAAGAGAACGGGATCGCGTGTAGGTTGGCAAAGTTAACTCGAGTCATCTCTCGAGGAACATACAATCGAAATCTAGAATAGTTTGTTCAATCACAAGTAACTTATACAGTTGGGGGGGGGGGGGGGGGGGTTGATTGTTTTGATTATCTAAGGAATTGAAACGCATGAACATTAATTAAAACTATGTAACTCTAACTAAGCAATTCACTAAGAACATGTAATTCAAACCAAGAAAACATTCTACGAATTCAAATAGGGTTAACTAGCATAATCGAAAAGAAATTATGTAAAGCGTAAAGTAAACGGAATAAATTATCTAGCATGAAAAATAACCAAACATTAATTAAACTCAAATGAAAGATTACGAATCCGAATAACAATAGTATCTAAGGTTTGAAGCATAAAATGATTCAAGAACAATAATCGAAAAATGTCTACTTAACTGCATAAATTAAGCTAAGAAAGCAAATAAAATGTTTAGAACACTTATTTAAAATAAGAATTGCAGTAAATTTTCCGGCTAATCCGGAGAGATTGCGTAGATCTTGGCCGAAAACCGAGTCAGGAACTAACGAGTGGAGCTTGGAACTCGTGACTCTTGAATCTCCGGTATCGATCTTCTATGTTGTTATGGGAGGTAACGGTGTATTGTTTTCGAGCCGAAAGACTGTAAGTAGGGGTGTAGTGGTGTATCATGTGTGTGTGGGACGGACTTGGTGAAGGGATTTTATAGTTTTCCCTGGGCTTGGAGCATAAGAAACCCTAAAATCCGTTTTTGGGCCGTCGCGTTGACTGCGCATCGACCGATGCGAGCAGGGGCTCGGTGTCGACGCGTTCGGTGCGCTTGTGTCGATTGGGCAGCGGCGTCGTTCGACGCGGGCATGGATCAGCGCTACAGAAAGTTACGTTAATGGACGCACCCCTGGATCGACGCTTCAGAGAGTTACGTCAACTTGGCATCGATGTAGTGTTGATCGTCGCGGGCATAATCGCGTTGACGTAGCGTCGACGCCTGCGTCGACCGATGCATCTTTGCTACACGTCTCATTTTCCCGATCTTTCTGCTACTCTTTCACCGGAAAGATCGCTCTCGACTCTCGAGTATCAGACTTCATCCATTTACGCGTTGAACTCTTCCGGTTACTTAGCTTTAAGGTGGAAAACAACGAATAATCACCTATTCTTATTAATTACGATCATAATACGGTAAAATAAGCTAGAAGTATAAAAATACGGAATTACGTTAAAACTATCCAACTTATACCAAAAACAAATAGAAAAACAAACTAAAATACTAAAAAAAATAAGGACAAATATGTGCTAATCAACTTCCTATCATGCTTCTATATATGGTTTTATCAACACCATTACCAACATCATCTTTTGACAGTTTTACGGTTTTTCCCAACGGTGTTTTCTTATGCGTTTCATTCTCTAATCCAAATTCCTTAACTAGATTCTTAGCATATTTGGACTGGGGGAGAGACATACCATCATTCACCTGTTTAATTTGCAAACCAAGAAAGTAAGAGAGATTACCTTCCATGCTCATCACAAATGTGTTGGACATTCGAGTTATAAAATCTTTCACCATCTGATAATTAGTAGATCCAAAGATTTTATCATCTACATAGATCTAAACAATCAAGATGTGCTTATTTGATCTAATAAGAAATAAGGTTTTGTCAACTTCCCCTCGTCTAAAATTTAAAAAGAGCAAGTGTCGAGTCAACCTTTCATACCAAACTCTTGAAGCTTGTTTTAAACCATATAATGCCTTTTTTGATTTTAAAACAAAGTCTGGTTTGTGGGGATCTGTAAACCCTTTAGGTTGGTCTACAAACACTTCTTCACTTAAAGCTCCATTAAGAAAAGCACTCTTTATTTCCATTTGATGTAGAGATATTTTCATATGACAAGCAACAGCAAGTAAAAGTCTTACAGATTCAATGCGAGCAACAAGAGCAAAAGTCTCATCAAAGTCGATACCCTCAATTTGAGTGTACCCTATTGCAACCAATCGAACCATGTTTCTCACAATATTTCTTGCCTCGTCCATTTTGTTCTTGAAGATCCATTTTTTCCTGTTACATGTGAGTTTTCTTGACGAGGAACTAAATACCAAACATCGTTATTGGCAAATTGATCCAACTCCTCTTGCATTGCCTTTATCTAAAGTTCATCCTTAAGAGCATCTTCCACACGCTTAAGCTCTGTTTTGGAAAGATACAAAGACTCTCGAATTTTAGAACAGTTATTAGATAAACAAACATACCTAACCATTTCTTTGAAGTTTATCTGATGCTTTCTTGTACATCTTTCATCGAGATCTCCAATGATTTGACCCGTGTGATGGTTTCTCAGAACTCTTGATGGTATATCCCTCTGATGTAAGTCAATTGTATCAGTTGGATCTTCCTTATCTGGATCATAATCTGATTCTGGAGCAGCTTGAGTACATGCTGGGTTTGATATTAAGTTACCAGAACTGTTACCAAAACAAACATCACCAGTTTGTTCAGTTTCAACACCTGCATCTTCGATTTCAACACATGCACTTTCATCTATACCAACCGTGACATTATCTTGAAGGTTTTGATCATATCCCAGATCATTATCCTCTGCAAGTTTAACACCACTCATCAAATCATCAAACTTGACGCTGAACGACTCAAACATGCTACGTGTCTTGAGATTAAACGACATATATGCATAAATGTTTTGGGAATATCCCATGAAGATGCATTTATCAATTTTTGAATCAAGTTTTGCAAGATGATTTCTATCATTGAGCACATAACAAATACATTCAAAGACATGAAAGTAACTCAACTTTGATTTTTTACCCAACAGCAATTCATAGGGAGTGACACAAGACCCTGGTCTAAAATATACCCTACTAATTATATGACATGCAGTACTCATAGCTTCTTCCCAAAAATGTTTTGCAATGCCACTATAAATGAGCATAGTCGTAGTTATCTCATCAAGAGACCTATTTTTACGTTCAACTATGCCATTTTGTTGCGGGGTGATCGGTGATGAAAACACATGGCTTATACCTACTTTTGAACAATAGTTTAAAAAGGATGCATTCTCAAATTATTTTCCATGATCAGACCTAATCCTACCAATATTCACACCAAATCGCACACACAAATTTTTTCAAGTTTTTTAAATGCTTCGAAAGCCTCAAAATTTTCTTTTAAAAACTCTAACCAAGTAAAAAGGGAAAAATCATCTACAATCACAAGAATATACCTTTTACCACCAAGACTCTCAAGTTCAAGTTTTTCCATAAGATCCATATGAAGGAGTTCGAAACAATATGAGGTAGTGAGACTTTGTACATTTGGATGTGACACTTTGACTTGCTTTCCTTTATGACATGCCTCGCAAACAGGGATGATCTTGGTGTTGAGCTTAGGAAGACCATTCACAGCTTCCTTTTTGGCTAACCTTTCCAGCATCTTGTAGTTAACTTGTCCAAGTTTTTGATGCCACACCTCAGCATCACTCAATTGATATAGCTTGCAAAAAACATCACCAATGATTTTGTAGCAGTTATCAAAAGTCCTCTGACTAGTGAGGATACACTCTCCATCCTCGTCATAAACTTCACACTTCTCACGGTTGAACTTAACACTGAAACCACCATCGCAGAGTTAACTTATGCTTATCAAGTTTGCAGTAAGACCTTCTACCAACAAAACATTTTTCAGCTTTACAATACCAGGAACATGAAGAGTTCCTTGGACAATGAGCTATCTTTTTGCACCTCCACCATATTTTACCTTACCTCCTTGAAATCTGATGATGTTGGAAAGTAGATCTTCAGAGCCGATCATGTGCTTGGAGCAACCGTTATCGAAGTACCAGGCTTCGGGAACGTGGGATTTCAGGGATGTATAGATCATATTGCATTTGATCTCATTCTTTTTGACCCAGACCTGTTTAAACTTGGTGTTGGTTTTGGTGTCAATAACATGGAAATTGTCATGGGATTCAGTAGACACCCTTGTCCTCTGAAAATGCCTTTTCTCGCCAACAATATTCCAGACGAAAGGTCGAGTGTGACCTGGATCACAACAGTGATGATACACATACTGTCTTCTTCTCTTTTTGTGGCATTTGGTCGATTTCTGATCTTGGTTTGATGCTGGTGTTGGCTGATTTGGTTTGTAGCCGATTCCGTGTCTCGAGGTTTCTGCGAAACTTATATCCAGTATTTCTTCAAGATTTGCTTTGCTCTTGTTGAGGCTTATGATGGTTCCCTGGACCTTCTTCAATTCAGTTGTCACTTGTTTTAGCTTAGCATCCTTTTTGGTGAGTGACGACTCCAATCGGACGATTATATTAAGTTGATCATTATTTTCCTTGGTCAGTTTGTCCACCTCTATCATAAGAGCCTTAACTTTTAGAACTTATTTTCCCCAACTAGCAAATAGTTGCTTGTGCTCAATGCTCAACTTCTCGTATTCGTCAAGAGATTCATCAACCTCTGTATTCAAGCGCAAAGTGTTGGTTTCGGTGTTACCAACACGGATGTCATCATCCCACACAACATTAGCGAATAAGGATGGAACTGATTTAGGCGAGTCAGAATCATTGTCATCTTCATTGTACTCTGTATCAATCATGTTCTTCTGTCTGAGAGTGTTCGCAGATTTCTTTTTATAGTGTCCCCAACCTTTGCATTAATGACATTGAACTTCACTGAGGGGCTTTAGGGAGCTGGATATATTAGATACGGAAGGCGAAGACTGAGATCTGGAAAGTGTACGCCCATAAAACTTTGGTGTAGACACCTGTGGCTTGACTTTTGTACTTGATACTCCAATGTTATTTTTCTTCTTTAAGAACTTATTAAAGCGTTGAGTTACATATGACTCTTCTTCCTCAAGTGTGGTAGTTTTGATCTGTTTAAGTAACCCTTTCAAATCAAAGTCTTCACCATCGTTATCGGAGTTAACATCAGAGGAGAGAGCAACATTCTTCTCTTTTAAGTTGGAACCAAGATGTTCCATTTCAGATTTCTTAAGTGAGCCAACTAAAGCGTTGAAATCTAGATCGTCAGTGTTCTTGGATTCTTCTATGGCTACTGATCGAAGAATTCTTAGCACTCTAAGAATCGTCTTCGCAATAGTACGAAGTCGGTTGTAGAGAGGTAAGTTTTCCCGAGTCGTGTCTCTCAAGGATAGATATTATCGGCAGTCGGTGTTTTTACTTAGTCTTTTGTTGATCTTAATTAAGCTAATCTAATCAAAGAAAGCAATAAGTCATTGATTTGGGCTTGAGTTTTTAATGCTAATACTTGAATTAAAATTGAAAGCTTCAAAACACTAACAAAAACTTGCTTGAAAATAATTAACTTTTAAAAATACTAATTAAACCTAATTAAAAACCTTAAATAAATTAAAAACTACTAAACTAATGAAAGAGGAATTGGAGGGAAATAAGAGCTTTGAAACTAGAAAAGGTCAAAGGGCATTAAATGAGTAGAAGTCAAATAATTTAAAAGGGAAAGTTCCATACATCTTTCAAGACCAAATGCTTGTTTGAACAAATTGAGTAAAAAGCTTCATAACATGATACAATGGAGTTTTGGCCAAGATAAGAAGAACAAGCTTGAGGATGAAAATGGAAATTGAAAATTCAAGGAAAGACAACAAAACCTACAAGTCAAACAACCAACAACAAAGCAAATACAACAACAAACATAACACACAACATAAAATGGAAAAATTACTACCAATCTTGCATTCAACACCAAAGCTTAAAGTTTTCTACAATCTTCAAAGGATAAATCAAATCTTCAAATAACAAAAGCCACAAATGAGGATATGTCACCTTCTCCAACACTTGCTTAGAACAACCAACTAAAACTAACTAAACTAAAGATTCAATATAGTGTTGGAATAGCTAGAGCAATTAAATAGTAAAAGCTCGGAGGAGGTTGAACTAGTTCAAAACCACAAAGGAAGGATCATTTGAAGAGAGAGGGCTGGAATATATATATATATATATATATATATATATATGGACACAGGGGCAAAATTATCAAAACGGGTCAAAAACTACAAAATTCCTGCGTTGCAGTCAATTGACTAACAACCAGTCGATCGACAGGCAGTCGATAGACTCACTAACAGTCGATCGACGGAAACCCTATCGATCGACTGCTTCATCCTCCGGAAAAATAAACTGCCGAGCAATCGATTTTCACTTGTTCAGTCGATCGGCTGGACTAGCAGTCGATCGGCTGCATGCCAGTCGATCGACTGACATTGCTGCTCCAGGCTTATTTTTCTCGTTTTCCGCTCTAGCCATCCGTCAGTTGTCGTTCCACGTTCGCGCTATGTTCCCTTGCTTGTCCGTTCAAGAACGAGTCGAATGGAATGCCTTAAGCGTGTGCGGGTCCTGCTTGGTCATTCTACAACCAAAAATATAAAAACGAGTGAAAAACTACGAAAACATAATAAAAACCACGCAAATAATACAAAAACCTAAAAGTAACAAAAACGTCCTAATCGACTCCTAGCACTCATAAATGCTAGCAAGAAACATGCAAATACGACACAAAAAGGTAACAAAAACACGTACAAAAACGTGCAAATAAAACACCCCACACTTAGAACAATTGCTTGTCCTCGAGCAAATCTAATCTGGAATTACAAAACTAACCCGGGATGATACTAACTAATGCACAAAACCTAATTTGAGACGTCGCATGCTACAATTCTCGTTAGCTTGATCAAGAGCGATGACAAAAATGCGTTGACAAGAAAAAGTTTAGATCAACTTCCAAAACCTAAAAGTACTAGGTAACCCTCCAAGTAGATCCCCTCGTCCTTGCTCCGGCTAAGGTCTGTCCACGCTCGAACTGTTAATCGGCTCCCTACAAGCCTCAATCATCTATGACTCTCTTTTACAAACAAAATCTAAAAAGTAAAAAGAAGAAATGTACAAGGGTTGCACGTTTATTACGTAATAAATTCAAGGGTTTATATCGTATCCTTGTTTATTCATCATTATTTCTTTCTTAATACATAGAGGGTACAAAGGCTACGATCACTTGCTACTAGCAATTTAAGCATATGTCCGATCGAGCACATGGAGCAATTGACGACTCCAAAATACAAAACAAAAACCATATAGAGAGTGTTCGATGACGAGGCTAGTTGAGGCACTATTTCTATATTGAGCACAAGGATATCACGAAGCTAAAGCCGAACAAAGTTTCCAACATATCAAATTACCTAAGTACACTAAATCCGATCGAAATTCTAAACTTTCTAATCAAATCATCAAAACCGCGTCATTTTGCCAAGGTTCCAAACAATATAACATACATACTTCTCGAATTATCACAAGCAAGCACAAACAATCTTAAAAACCTAAGACGAACTCTAACCACCCCACACTTAAAACCAAGCAATGTCCACATTGCAAATTAAGTTAGAAAAACGGTAAAAAGTGTAAAGGAAAAGAAAATGCCCCTTTCCGAGCTTGTGATGATGCAGTTGTGCATAAGTCCTCTCCGGTGGTCGAGGCAAGCTATATACAAGGAATGAACAAACTGGGAGTTGCAAATACAAAATATTTACAAAAAGTGAAAATCTTTTTGGAATTTTGGAAATATTCATTTTGTTTGGATTCTTTTTTCTTAGAAAGGGAATGGGAATAAAAGGAAAAAAGAAAAATAAATCCAAAGGCACATTATATACAAAAACACTATAAATATTTTTGTATTATTTTTTTATTTTGTTTTAGTTTCTTCAAGATTTAGATAAGAAATAAAAGAATATAACCGAATCAAAGCAAAACAAACGGAAATAACGTGCAAGTTTTATGAAAATAAAATAAAAAGGATAATAGGAGAATCAATGACATCTCCTATATCGGGGTTGGAGGTTTGCGTCCTCGTCCTCTTCTTCCTCCTCTTCTTCTTCGTCCTCGTCCTCGTCCTCGTTTTCATCTCCTTATCCTTCGTCCTCCTTGTCTTCCTCCTCGTCCCAACGCAAACGACTCTCCATCAAGATGAGGCGACTTTGGAGGGATCTATGGGCATGGTCGCCCTCGCTTGCGCCGCCCTTAACTCCTCCATGCCGATGTCGAGCCGATCGTAACGTGCAAACACTTGGCATTGGAACTCGTGCCAACCCATGTTGGGACCCGGTCCAGTGCTCGGGCCTCCGTAATGCGGGATTTCCGCATGACTCGTGCTCGCTCCGAACGGCGCGCCCGAACTGGTGTTCGGGGCTTCTTCGGACTCGACCCCCTCATTGTGCTACCAATCGTATTCGTCTTCTTCTTGTTCTTGGCTACAGCGGTGGTGGCGTCGGGGGTTCACCGAGATCTTCGACATCTTCCAAACCAACTCTAACGGCTCGAGTCTCTCCAAATTGGCCGCCTCGAGATTGAAACCAAAGTGACGGGCTAGCAAAGTGATCATGGGCCTCATTCCGACCCGATCTACACAACCGCCTCTTATTTCTCGGATCCCTCGAATCCTGGCACGGAGATAGGGATAAAAGGGGACTTGACGCCCATGGTTCAAACACCAAAGCACGTATACCTCATCCTGGGTGAGGTTAGTGCTCTCGTGGTTGCCCATCACGACGTGGGCGAAGAACTTAAATACCCCTAATAGCGCCAAATCGGTGATAGTCGAGGCCTGGAACCGAGAAGTACTACGTCCGTCCGTGATCGTCGCCCAAAATTGCGTCTTGGCATATTCACTTGGCCGCTCATCCCACAACTCTTGAAAATTAAGCCCGAGTACCGCTTGGAGCACCTCTTGGGTGATCCGATGCTCACTCCCTCCAAGTCGAACGGTGAATTCTGAGGCCTCGCGGGCCCAGTAGGTAGTGAAGAACTCGAACATCATCTCTCGGTAGGCTGGTGATCGGAGGGATGCGAATTGGAGAGCGCTCAAGGCATCGACGAAATGGAGCATCCGTGCCCCAAATCCTTGGTAGTCCCCGTTTTCCACCCACGCGTCGAGGTGCTCGAGGTTGACGAAACGCGGAACGACGATGTTCCATTGGGAAAGGCTTAGATATAGCTCCCCCTCGGCTTCAAAATAAATGGTAAAGGGGGCACCGTAGTTGTGAGCGAGGTTAGGATAGGGAAAATCATCGTTGAAGTAATCGTCCATGGAACGTATAACGAAATAACTAGGAGAAAACAAGGAATGTGCTTAAGGTTCTCAAGAATCGAAAGGAACGAGCAAAATGGTAAAATGAGGGAGTTTCTGTTTTGCATGTAATTATTGTGTTTTTCCTAGTATTTTTAGTTAGAGTTTTATGTTGATTTTAGTAGTTTTTAATAGAATTTTATTAAGTTTTTGTGTGTGTTTTCTTGTTTTGTTATTTTCACTTGACTTGTTAATTTTATATTTTAATGAGATAATTGGTTCAATTAATTAGAGGTTTGGTGTAATTCTTGGGTTTTGATATTTAAAGTTCTCATTTAATAGGTGGTTTAAGGCTTTGAAATCAAGCTAAGGCATGGAGACCAAAAATTCAAGCCTAGCCTTACCTATTTGCATGCCTAAATAGGTGCCAAGGTGCTCCAAAATGGGCAAACTTTCTGGAATGGCAGCCCAGCCTTGCCTAGGCTTGCCTATTTCCCATCCATCACCTTAGGCAGCAACCCAGGATCTCGCCTGCTCCAGCGCCTAGCTCCAGCAACCCAGGATTGCGCCTAACTTCCATCCTGCTCCAGCGCCTAGCTCCAGCAACCCAGGATTGCGCCTAAACTCCAGCCTACTCCAGTGCCTAGCTCCAGAAACCCAGGATTACGCCTAAACTCCAGCCTACTCCAGCGCCCATGGCAGCACTTCAGAGCCTACATTCTTGCCTAAGACGCTGCCCACTCTTGCGCCCAGGCTTGCCCAGAGTGGCGCCCATCTCCGAGCTTACATGCCAGCCTACTTCAACGCCTAATGCAAGCCAAGGACGCCCAGGACCCGTAACCCACACCCAGGCTCGCCCAGACCGAGCCACCTTGAGCCAAATCAAGCAAAAATGTCCAAAAAGCCCAATTTAGCTCATTTAACTCCATTTAAACCCAATTCAAACTAGTATAAATAGAATACAACTCTCATTTTTTGTAGATACCTCTCATTTCTCCCAACCCAAGCATGGGTTTGGGATTAAAAATCCTCTCTCTAGTTTTTAAGATCTATTTTCTCTTCCTTAGGTTTTAGATTCAATTTCAGACCTTGATGTAATTTCCTTTTCTAGATTAGATTTAATTTCAAGCACCTCCTTGGGTTTGTAAGCCTAAGAAGAGTCCAAGTACTCCCTTGGATTGTTACTTTTGATGCAATTACATTCAAGCTTTGTTTCATTTCTTAATTCAAGTAAGTTTCCTTTCAATTTCATGTTTTATACTTTATTTCCATGCTTTGTTCTTCATTTTATGCTTTTTGTCTTAGCACATTAAATTCATGTTAGATCTTAAGAATTGGCTATGGAATCTAGATGAGTGACACATCTAGATCATAGATCGGGTCTTGGATAGTCTTGATTTTGAGATTTTGCTATGCTTTATTTGTAATTTTATTTGCATGCATAGTTTTAGGTTAAATCTTAGATCTACTCTTTGTTGCTTGTTATTTTCCTTAAAGTTTTAAACTTTCATGTCATCTTTTCTTACTCTTTACATCCATGCTTTCAATTTTTACTAATTTTCATTATTTAGGATTTTATGCATAGTTGTACCTTGTGCATGCATGCGTGTACTTGGTGAAACATTGCATTTTCTTGATTGTTTTCATTATTGCTTTGCATTTTCTATTTGAGGCATACGACGAGGCATCCTACCAATTTGCTCTTTCATTTCTTAGCTTATTTTAGTTAGTTTAATTGCTTTATTTTCATTTTCCTTCACTTTTCCAAGTTTGAAACACATTGAAACCCTCAATCGAATCGATTTCCGATAATATCAAACCAAGAACCCGATGATTTATTCATCACCACGAAAACACTTCTAACAAAATAGCGCCATTGCGACTCGACTTGGTTAAAGCTTTCGATCTAATTGTTGTTTCATTGTATTTTTAACTTTCTTTGTTATTTGACTTTTTTGTTAAGTATGATAGGTACTTGTAGTTATGGTGGATACATTCCCGGCATGAGAGGTCATGGTGCAAACCATGTCGGGAATGAGTTATTGTATAATGGTTTTGGCAACGTGGGAGGGCATGGTGCCAACCACGTTACCAATGGTGGATTCGGCTATGGTCAACTCAACATGGGAGGGCATGGTGCAAATCATGTTGGGTCGAGCGGCTTCATGGGTTCAAACGGTCCGTATGGAGGTTACGGGCCCCTACTCCTCAAATTCCGAACATGTATGATGGAGGCTTCGTTAATCAAAATGGGATCATTAGTAACCAAAATCCGAATTCCACTCCGTATGGAGGATATGGTGCTACCAATCACTTCCCAAATATGCACAATCCGACATCCGGTCTATATGGGGGTTTTAATGCTCCCAATCAATGCATGGACATGTATGGAGGTCAAAATCCGACATCCGGTGTCCCTTTTGAAGGTGTCCTTTAATCCTCTTCGTCCTTTTGTTTTTGCACGTTCCATTAGAACAAGATTTGTCGGACTTATTTTTATGTCAAATTCTTCAGAAATTTTTGTACTTCTGACTCTTCATAATGTATTTTGTACTCTTTAGAGCAAGAGATTTGGTCGATAAGGGGCAGTCAGATCTTAGAATCTTTTAGAAGCAATAGACTCCTCGTCTTCTCAATGATAGACTAGAATTAAATATGTACATGTAGAAAGAAGAACATAACGAAATCATGTTTCAGGAATTTGTCTCAAATTAGCTTTGCCCCTTTACCAATCAGCGAAAAGGTATGAGCAATTTTGGAATATTTGAAACCCTCCCTTAAATTTACTTGCGTAAAAAGTTGGAACAAACACATCTATGTATGATTTTTTACATGACTGAGTGTCTTGACTTAACGTATAAATGTATGTGTGTGTGATTAAGTACATTTGTGTGCGAGTATTGCTACACTAGCCTCTTTGTTCCCTTTGTAGGAAATAATTTCAATAGATGATGAAGGCATTATACATTTCTTTAATTTTCATGTTTATTCTTCCTTTTATGAATTTTGCCTTAACTCTTAGATTACTTGTTAGATCTTGTGAATTGGCTATGGAATTTAAATGAGTGACACATCTAAATCATAGATCGAGTACCTAATCGTTTTTATTTTGAGAATTTCATATGATTCATGCTTCTTCTTCATTTTATGAATTTTGCCATAGCTATTAGAATTGTAGTTTGATCTTGTGAATTGGCTATGGAATCTAGGTGAGTGACACATCTAAATCATAGATTGAGTTTCGGATCGTTTTTATTTTAAGTATTTCATTTGTTTTATTTTGGTTTTTATTTTCATGCATGGTTTTTTGTTAAATCCTAGATCTACTCTTCGTTTCTTGTTATTTCTCGTAAAGTTTTTAACTTTCACGTCAACTTTTATTGCTTTTTCTATTGGTGCTTTCGATTTTCGTTAATTTGCATTATTTGAGTTTTTATGCATAGTTGTACCTTAAGCTTCCATGTTTGTACTTGGTGAAACATTTCATTTTATTGCTTATTTTCATTATTACTTGCAATTCTCATAAGGCACACGTTCGAGGCATCCTACCAACTTGCATTTCCTTTCACTTTATTTCCTTTACTTGCTTTAATTTCGTTTATTTTCGTTTTTTTCTCTATTCTCTCAAACTAAAAATACATTGATTCATGCTAGCAATCGAATTTCGATAATATCGAGCCAATAAACCTTTTATACCACTAAAATTACTCTTTCACACATCAGGAGCAGCTCCAGGCGAGCAAGCATGCACATCAGGAGCAGCTCCAAGCGATGTGCGAGGAGCATGCACGTCAGTAGCTCCAGCTGGAGGCAGCTCTCTGTAAGTGGGTGATGCAGGAAGTCGCCACAGCAATGACAGGGCGAGGTCAGCATCCGTCCTCAGACGGGTGGAGCCTGTCAGTAAATGTTGACGGCTAAAAGCCGTCAACATTATTTAAATTTGCTGACGGGTAATACCCGTCAGCATATACTGACAAGCTCCTACCTGTTAGCAAATGCTGACGGGTATTGAATTATGGGCAGGGTATTTACCTGCTAGCATGCCATCAGTAAATGTTGATGGGTGCTTTAATCCCGTCAGCAAAGTTTTTACTGAAGCATAAAATGCTGACGAAACATTTTGTTTTTTTATTTGTAATGTATTTACTTAATAGGAATTATTAGATCAAATTTAGATTTTATTTATTAGAAGATCAATAATTTTACATACAAGGGATGTGGGGGTATGGCAACGTAAATGCATTCCAATAAGAATACATGGTTTAATGTAAATGGAGATTTACTTTCATGTAACTGAAGTGTTATTTTTATTCGATTTATTTATTAAAACCAAATACAAATTGGTCACTAATAGAAGAAACTCTGCACATTGAAAACTAAAATTACTGGGAATCTCAATTCTCAACTTGGATTAATCTAAATTGAGGAGTCTAAATTCTCTAGTCTATTATTAATGCCACACAAATCTCTGGTGTGACGTACGTGCGTAATTTAAGCATGCTGAAGCTCTCATTTGTTTGTGCCGGTTGCATCCTTCACTGCATCAAATACACCTTGTGCCTTGGCTTGCACCTGTTGTCCAGCCTATACCGAAAATAATATAAAAATTAATAATGAGGAAAATGAACAACGGTTATCATAAATAAAAGATGACAGGACTTTTATTACTTCAACATGCTTGGCACTGAGTAATAATTAATTACAACAAAGCATGAGTCGAAAGACTACCTCATGCATTGATTCTTTGGCCGATTGTGCAGCATTGCTTGCTTTGTCCATCATCTGATTACCTTTTTCCTGCACAAATTAAATAAACTATTTTATATCGATCCATCTTTTACTTTCTTTCTCTGTGTGTGGATGGAAATATGTGAAGCTAACCTGAGCTTGGCCCTTGGCTTGGCCAGCTTGGTAGCTTATGCTGTTGGAGTTATCCATTTTCTTCTTTAAAAGGTGAAATTGTAGAATAAGCTAAACACGGAGAAACAAATTGTATATTCAATGAATGTGTATGAATACTTAGTAATTCTAATTAATGCTGGTGTAATTTAAATGATATGGTGACATCGGTATTTATAGAATCTCAAGACAAAGGGTTGTCATACAAACGTTTGGTTCCTTATTATGGGTAGTTTCCAAGTGTCATGCATTAAGGCAAGATATTTGCTATTTAAAGGTAAGAGAACTATTCAAAAGTGTTAGATCAGGTGAATGTGAACAAAAGCTATTGTTGATTCACAAAACTTGGCAAGGCCACAAAGATGTGGAAGCTAATTATCCTAAAATTTTCCATTTGCCTTTACGAGAAAGCTTCGGCTTCGGGACAGCGTATTAATTAATCTGATCTTCGACAACGTTTCGTAACAAACAACTTGCGCGGCACATTATTTGCGGCATCTTTTAATCTCATATTAAGTAGATTGACAGCATTTAACGCAACTCGATTAATTTATGAAATCTTGTGTTGCTACATAGTGTGTTATTCTTATTTAAATTACAAATTATTGTTACGAGTGTAAAAAGTATATTTATTGCAGTACACCTTTGTAATCATAAAAATAAAAACTTAAATGATCAGATTACATATGGTTGATTTCTTCCCACTACTACAAAAAACGTCATTGGAACGATAGTATAGGTATCGGTTGTAGTAAACAACCGATATGAGTCTTTTTTATAATTAAAAAAAGTTATAGCATTGGTTGTTAAACAGAAACAGATGCTTATAGTCGGGCGGATTTTTTTTGTAATAAATAAAAATTATATGCATCGGTTTTACTAAACAATCGATGCCTATAATAGTGCCGGAAAACTTATGTGCATCGTTTGTTTAGATACGACCAATGCCTATAATAATTAGAAAAAAATCTAAATTTTCACTAAAAAATACATAGGCATCTGGCATCGGTTGATCAACACAACTGATGCCTATAATTAAAACCAGTTACAACCAAATACCCGTTCCCACAGCTACAGTTTACTAGTCTCACTGTACTGCAACAAAACTATTGATTCGCTTCCCACATTCAGAATACCCAATCACATTCTGATACACATAAACATTGCGATTGCATATATAGATCCACAATTCGCATTCACCATAATGCAAATATGTCTCGCAGGTCTCTCGATTCACCTCACGCCATTGAATCATGCGCCTTCAAGCTCCTCAACTGGAGACCCTTCACCAAAACCCTAGATCCCAATCCTCGACGTGTCCAAGCTCGGCCTCTTCGACGACGACAGGGCACTCTCGCTCTCTGCCGCACGAAAGCGGTGGTTCGCGCGCAAGCTCGAGGTCGGTGTCCGATGTAGCATGCAGCCTCCGTCTCTTGCACCTCACCATTTTTGTAAGTGCTTTTCTTTATCCGCTTTTTCTAGTTTTCTGTTCAACAAGATTTCCTTTTTTTTATGTTTTTTTTTTTAAAATATGGGTGTGTCTGGTGCGAGTGGATTGTGTGGAGGGTCTCAGGATCAATCTTTTTGATAGAGTAGAAAAGAAATGCAGTTTGTTTAGAGTAGGAATTTGGCGGTGCAGTTAATCTTTTTTGTCAATTATTGTATCTCTCCATTTCTTATTTTAACAAGGAAACAAAAGGTCCTAGCTTGATTGATTTTTCTTTGTCCTTCGATGAAAGTTGCTTTAATTCTGCAGGTTTCAAAGAAAAAAAAGAGAAAGAAAAAAAGTGGATCTGATAATTTACTTAAATAATTATTTCATTTTTAAAATCACTGATAAATGCATTTGAAGTGTTCTATAAATTGCTTTACATTGTAGCAGAAAATGGGTATTTAGTCTCATGTATTAACTAGCCTGCTATGATATACCGCGGCGGATTCGAGCGGGGAGCTGTTCAGGGACTCGAATTGGGCGTTCGATGTGAGCGATCAGAATTCGAGGAGAGTGGGGGTGGGGGGAAAGTAAGAATTTGAGTGGTGGGTGTGGGCAATTTGGTAATTTTGATAACCAGGGGAATGAATCGGGGTATTTGAGCGAGCCAAGGTATAGAGGCGATGCAGAGCTTGGGTATGATGACGAGGAAGACGATGATCCTCGGGTTTTGTTTTGGGGAGATGAAATTGGAGGTACTTTCTTCTTTGGATCTTGCACCTTTTTTCTTGGTTGTCGATGACATTGAATGTGATTGGATTGATAATTAGGTAATATGTTCTTTTTCCTTATTAGTGTCTTTTTGAGGACCAAAATTAATTATTTCATTTGTCATTCATTCTGAAACAATGCTGTCATTGTTGTAATCTTCGGCATTTTTGGATTCTAACTTAAGAAGAGGAGCTTATGATGATTGATGCAAAATTATGTGAGTGCCTATTATTAGAAAGGGAGTTTTAGACCTGTTTCTTGGTTAATGATGTAGAATATTAGATACATTAATTGGACTAATTTTATTCATGTAGTAAAGGTGTGATCTTTTTGATGTCTGTATTTTTAGTTGACAATTTATCTTTGTGGCCCTGTTAAATGGTTTTTTTTTTAAGAATTTGATAATTTGATTTCAGTGTGATGAACCTGTGATCGAGGACGAAGATGATGAAGATGATGTTGAAGGTTAGTGTACCACATTGATTCTGGACCCTGTTAACCCTAATACTTATGTGTCCACTCTCACTCTAGATAAAAATACAAAAATCTCTTTTCGTGAAAACTTGAAGGACCCAATGACATTTTTTTTTTTTTTACTCTAAAAGTCATAGCAAAACTTGATGACTTATAAGCTCACAGATAATAAATTAAATCAAGAATGCGTGTGTGTTTTCAAAGGGCTAAAGAATCGAGTGGGAGCAGTCCCTTGACACTTTTTTTTTTCCTGTTTCAATAATTAGCTTTATTTTGCTCATATTTAAGGTTGACGGATTGGGAATGTGGAGAGAGCCCGAAGAGAAAGGGCAGCCACCGATTGTGGTGAAAAATGAGAAATCTTGTTATTACTATGAGAAGAATTTGATGCAGGTGTTAGCTGATGATGATTTGTATCAACGACTATCGTCGAGATGAGTTTGGAAGAATAATAATTACATAGGTTTTGTATTTTCTAACGAAATCAAGCAAGTATTTGCGACTTTTTGGTTGTAATAATATCATATAGTGAAGCATGATCGTGGAGTATGAAACTTACATTAGATGATTCGCGATCAATTCCTTTTTCAAGTCATGCTGCATCCTTTCTTTTGTTATTTATTGTAATACATAAAAACAATGCATATACAAAATGATAGAGCTTTCAAGGCACGGTAACAAGCGCTAAATAAGATCGGGAGAGTTAACTTAGGCTTTTGTTTTGCTATGCTCAAATCATGAGTTGAATGATATATGATGCTTCAGATTCTTGGAGGAAAAGGAAGAAACACTTCTTCATTTTGAGTAACTCTGGAAAACTCATTAATTCAAGTTTTGTGTAGAATTTGAAGGTTTATGGTTTTAAAAATAAGTATCAGTTTGTGATGTTGCTTTCAATGTTAACCAACACTGAATACCAACATCAACCAGAGTTAAGCTAAAAATATGCAGTAGAAATAA
The DNA here is from genome assembly GCA_014905375.1 of Phtheirospermum japonicum. NCBI lineage: Eukaryota > Viridiplantae > Streptophyta > Magnoliopsida > Lamiales > Orobanchaceae > Phtheirospermum > Phtheirospermum japonicum. Next base: position 272,535 of record BMAC01000772.1, read on the forward strand.
AACTTAAGAACACAACAAATTGAATTCAGTTCACAAGTAAAAATACTTGTGAACTTGGGTGTACAAACCCGTAAACTATATTACTTTCTTGTTCTCGATCAATACAAAAATATGAAGTAATATATGAAAACTAAAGTATCAAAAACATAATACTAAATACTTGTCGCCTAGATAAAAAGATCTTCTTCGTTGGTCACGCAATTTTGAAGAACTTGTTAATCTCGAACAGTGACTCCAAGTAGTCTTCGTGTTCTTTCCTTACTGTGCGTCATACGCTGCTCCTTCGTTAAAGTTGTGCGTCTCTTTTAAAAAGTGTGTCCAAGTCTTAGTATTCTCTTGTTTTAAATAGACAATTCTAGAATCCTAAACTTGGTAAACAAGTAAAATAAATCCTAAACACAATCTAGAAAACTAAATAAAGTCCTATTCATAAACTAGAAAACATAATCTAGAGTTCCTAATTTATTTTGTGCCCAAGAAAAATAAATAACAAAATAGGAATTATTGCCAAGAATAAATTCCCAACAATCTCCCCCCTTTGCCTTTCTGGACAAAATACTACGACGCAAAAATAAGTTCTAACAAAACTACTAACTCCCCCTAAATAAAATACCCAATGTTATTAAAACATCAACCAACATCAAAAACCAACATTGTTCAACTAACCACTTAACAAATCAAAACAAAACAAAACAAAAGGAACTTTATTGACTTCGGACCCTCTTCGAACGACGAGGGGATGTCGAAGTTCCTTCACCTCGATCCTTTCGCTTCTTCAACTACTTCCTCTTCAAGGCCTTATTGCGAGAGCGAATCCTATTCCTTCGTTTCTCTCGAGCAAGACTCGCCAAGGCCTAGGCAGCAACACATCATCCTTATCCGCGTCGCCATCATCTCCCCCTTTTTAACCAGAAGGCAAAAGGGTCTCCATAATCGAACCACGAAGTGCCTGCAAGTGGGTCATCTGCGTATCAATCCAGGCAACATGCGCACGAAGAACTTGCGCAGATATGGGGACCATATTCGGACCAATATTGGGAATGTCGGTCCCAACACCACTAGCAACATCGGCTCTGAAAGGCGCCTGCCAAGAAAGATCAATAATTCGGGCACCTGTAACATGATGGCCCCTCAAAGCAAACCAGCCAGCTTCACTAGTGAGCACATCATTTGGAAAAAGTGTGAAACCTTGATTCTCAAGCAAACTAAAAATCAATGAGGGAAAGCACAGCGAGGCCGCGGACTTGGTGGTGGCGAACTTAGTGACAATATCGAACACATGCTGACCAAAGCTAAACTTGATTCCTCTCCCGAGCTTATATAAAAACTGGGTCTGAGGCCGCGTAACACAAGTAGTGTTCCCGGTAAAAAGAATCAGGTATTTAAGCTTTCCAAAAAAAATGATCGTTGACAAGGAGAGAGAAAAATAGAAAATAAAATTAAAAGGCCCTAATTTTACCTTCCAGCGGATTTTGGGCCTAAACACGATTTTATTTCCTTTCTAAAGCAACACCACTGCCCATTAATGTAGAATACGTGATCTCACGCACTTTAACCACTATATCAATTTTTTTTTTTGTTTTTTAAAAACAAAATTAAATAGCGCGACTCTACTACAAAATCAACCGAAGTGAAAAGTTGAATTTATTGAACCATCATCGCAGTAGAATTTATCTTGAGCAATATGAATTATCACTCTCCAAATTAAACTCGTTATTACATGTCTAGCCATCCGAGTACAACTCCACTGAAACACTTAGTTAGCTAGATTCAAAACACAATCAAGAGAATTCAAGTTAGACAAAAACATAAGCAACAGTACGCATAGCAAGATGTCATCTTCACAAAGTATGAATGTCCTATGGGATGCCTAAAATTCATGACCTAAAAAGGTTATACGAATATATTATGGTTTTAGTGACTTGATCCGATGTTGCTTTTTATTACTGATGACATTATAACCAACATTGCCTTAGGTGAAGTTAATGGAAACTTACCCCATAACCCATGTTAATGACTACGTAAAAATCACTCAAGAAGGTGAAATTTTAAAGATTGGATCAATTTGAATCCAGATTTTCTTCATCTTTTTAGAGATTTGAAGAGAAATAGCTTATCTTCAGCAATTGCTGTTAACACCTCTTATTTTTTGACCTGGGAGAAAACCATTTTCTGGGGACAAGCTCCACAATCACCTAATTGAAGAGGTTAGTCTTTTTGTCATCACTTTTATTGCAACACAAGACCTTATCGCACTTTTAACCAGACTCAATGCATTTGGATTATGTATGAAAAGAAAAATAAAAATGCATGCAAAATTATGAAGATGATGTGACTGATGTTGATATGGTGTGTCACAACATCACAAACCAACATTGGCTCAGACAATGCACATACCGAGATCTCTTCTCAAACGAGAGAAGGTCTCGAAATCTAATGCCTTCGTGAAGATGTCAGCAAGCTGATTATCTGTTCCTATATGCTCGAGGCTAACAATCTTCCTCTCAACTAAGTCTCGAATAAAGTGGTACCTTGTGTTAATGTGTTTGATTCGAGAATGCTGGACTGGATTTTTCGAGATGTCAATGGCACAGGAATTGTCATAGAGTACAGTCAAAATATTACTGTGAAGACCGTAGTCTTCTATCATCTGGTTCGTCCACAACAATTGTGTGCAGGCACTTCCAGCTGCAATATACTCGGCTTCAGCTGTAGACAGAGAAATGCAATTCTGTTTTTTGCTATACCAAGATATTAAATTATTTCTGAAGAAAAAACAGCCCCCTGTAGTACTCTTTCTATCTACCACATCCCCAGCCCAGTCCGAATCAGTATACCCTACAAGTTCAGTACCAATGTCTTTAGTGTACCACACGCCAAATTCTGTTGTACCAGCAATGTACCTTATAATTAGATTGATATCTAGCACACAGACACACACTATACGTAATATCTGGCCTACTTGCTGTCAAATACAAGAGACTCCTTATCATGCTTCTATACATGGTGTTATCAACACCCTTACCAACATCATCTCTCGACAGTTTTACAGTTTTGCCCAGTGAGGTTTTCTTATGCGTTTCACTTTCTAACCCAAACTTTTTGACTAAGTTCTTCTCATATTTGGTCTGAGAAAGGAAAATACCACCATCAAGCTACTTGATTTGTAGACCGAGAAAGTACGAGAGATTACCTTCCATGCTCATCTCAAATGTGTCGGACATTCGAGTGATAAAATTCTTTGACCATCTGCTCATTAGTGGATCCGAAAATAATATCATCTACATAAATCTGGACGATTAAGATGTGCTTATTGGATTTAAGGAGAAACAAAGTTTTGTCAACTTCCCCTCATCTAAAGTTCAGATAGAGCAAATGTTGAGTCAACCTTTCATACCAAGCTCTAGGAGCTTGTTTTAAAACATACAAAGCTTTTTTCAGTTTTAAAAAAAAAATTTGATTTTTGGGGATCTATAAATCATTTAAGTTGCTCAACATAGACCTCTTAACTTAAGACTCCATTTAAAATCTCACTCTTTATGTCCATCTGATGCAATGATATCTTCATATGACAAGCAACAACAAGTAAAAGTCTTACCGACTCAATGCGAGCAACAGGGGTAAATATCTCATCACAGTCGATTCCTTCAATTTATGTGTGCCCTTGCGCGACCAGTCGAGCTTTGTTCCTCAAGATGTTGCCTGCCTCATCGGTTTTCTTCTTAAAATCAACTTTGTTCCAGTTACGTGAGAGTTCTCTAGATGAGGGACTAAATCCCAAATATCATTTTTGGCAAATTCGTCCAGCTCCTCTTGCATTGCCTTTATCCAGAACTCATCCTTGAGCGCATCCTCCACACGTTTGGGCTCTGTTTTAGAAAGATACAAAGACTCGCGAATCTTAGAACAATTAGTAGACAGACAGACGTACCTGACCATTTCTTTGAAATTTATCTGTCGCCTTCTTGTACTCCTTTCATCTAAGTCTCCGATGATTTCGCCCACGGGGTGGTTTCTCTGAATTTTGGATGGGATCCTCTCATGAAGTTCAATGGGGTCAGCTGGGTCTTCTTCTTCTGATTCAGAATCTGATTCTGCGGTGGCTTGAGTTGATGTTGGTTCTGATGTTGTGTTCCCAGAACCAACATTGGTACCAACATCACTCAATTCCATGGTTTCAGCACCTGCATCTCTGTTTTCAATACCTGCACTATCATCTACAGGAAGAGTGACATTATCTTGAGGATTTTGATCATGGACCAGATCATTATCCTTGGTAGGCTTAACTCCACTTGTTAGATCATCTAACTTGATATTAACTGACCCAAACATGCTTCGAGTTCTAAGATTAAATAACCTATATGCATGACTATTTTGGGAATAACCCATGAAGATGCACTTGTCACTTTTTGAGTCCTGTTTAGCTAGATAATTTCTATCACTGAGCACATAGCAAATACATCCAAATACATGAAGATAGCTCAAGTTCAGTTTTTTACGTACCAATAATTCATAGGGTGTGGCACATGACCATTGTCTAAAATAAACCTTATTTATTATATGACATGCAGTATTCATAGCTTCAGCCCAAAAACATTTTGCAATGCCATTAGAAATGAGCATAGTTCTAGTCATCTCAACAAGAGACCTATTTTTACGTTCAGCTATGCCATTTTGTTGGGGAGTAATAGGTGAAGAAAACTCGTGACTTATACCTTTCGAAGTGCAGTATTTTGAAAAGGATGCATTTTCAAACTCTTTTCCATGATCAGTTCTAATCCTATCAATGTTTACATCAAATCTCACACATACCCTCTTTGCAAGTTTTTTTAATGATTCAAAAGTTTCAGATTTTTCTTTTAAAAACTTTACCCAAGTGAAAAGGAAAAAATCATCTACAATGACTAAAATGTACCTCTTTCCACCAAGGCTATCGACTTCAAGTGGTCCCATAAGGTCCATATGAAGGAGTTCGAAGCAAGATGATGTAGTGAGACTCTGCTCGACTGAATGCGGCACTCTTACCTGCTTTTCTTTTTGGCACACCTCGCACACAGGTATGATCTTGGTTTTGAGATTAGGAAGCCCATTCATAGCTCCTTCTTTGGCCAGCCTGTCCATCATCTTGTAGTTGACATGCCCAAGTTCTTGATGCCACACCTCAGCATCACTTAATTGAGATAATTTTCAAAAGTCATCATTATTGATTTGATAGCAGTTATCTGAAGTCCTCTGACCAATGAGGATACACGGTCCATTCTCCTCATAAACTTCACATTTCTCACAGTTAAATTTGACACTAAAACCGCCATCACAAAGTTGACTTATGCTTATCAAGTTTGCAGTAAGTCCTTCTACCAGCAACACATTTTCCAGGGTTACAACGCCGGGAACATGGAGAGTTCCTTGACCAACGATTTGGCCATTTGTGCCTCCACCATATTTTACTTTTCCACCTTAAAATCTGACAATGTTGGAAAGTAACTCTTCTGATCCAGTCATATGCTTCGATCATCCACTATCGAAGTACCAGGCTCCAGGGACATGAGATTTCAAGGAGGTATGGATCATATTGCACTTGATGTTATTTTTCTATACCTACACTTGTTTGAACCTGGTGTTGGTATTGATGTTGGTAACATGGGAACCAATATTAGATTTAGCAGCCACCTTTGTTCTCTGAAAATGTCTTCTTTCGCCAATAATCTTCCAGCAAAAAGTTCGTATATGGCCTGGTTCGCCACAATGATGACATACACGAACTGTCTCCTTTTCTTCTTATGTTGTTTGGTCGATTTTTGTTCTTGGCTTGATGCTTGTGTTGGCTAATTTGGTTTATAGCCAATCCCATGCTTTGAGGTTTCTTGGAAACTCATCTTTAAGATTTCGTCAAGCTTGGCCTTCCCTTTGTTCAAATTCTTCATGGTTCTTTGAACCCTCTTCAGCTCGGTTTTCACATTTTCTAGCTCATCACCCTTCTCGGTGAGCGATGAATCTAATCGAAAAATTCTGTCAAGCTGATCACTCTTTTCCTTGGTTAGTTTGTCAACCTCTTTCATGAGATCCTTGGCCTTGAATACCTGTTTTCCCCAACTGACTAACAGTTGCTTATACTTAATACTCAAATGCTCGTACTCTTCAAGATAATCGACACTCTCTACATTTAGGCACACAATGTTGGTTTCAAGGTTACCAACATGAACATCGTCGTCCCACACAACATTTGTAAATAGAGACGGAACAGGTTCAAGTGAGTCGGAGTCGTCGACATCCTCAGTGAAGTCTGTGTCAACCATGCTCTTTTTCCTGAGAGTGTTAGCACACTCATTCTTGTAGTGTCCCCATCCCTTACATTCATGGCATTGTACCTCACTAAGTTGTTTTGGGGAGCTGGATACATTGGGTATTGACGGTGAGGACTGAGATCTGGGAAGAGTGCGTCCAGTTAACTTTGGTGCAGACACTAGTGGCTTGGTATTTTAGTTAGATCCTCCAAAGTTGTTGTTCTTCTTAAGAAAATTATTAAAGCGTTGGGTCACATAGGATAATTCGTCTTCCTCAAGAGTAGTGGATTCCATATTTTTAAGAATACCATTCATGTCAAATTCCCCATCATCTTCATCGTTGTCAAAGATAGCATCGGAGGCGAGAGAAACATTCTTATCTTTTGAGTTGGAACTAAGGTTTTCCATGTCATATTGCTTGAGAGAGCCAACTAAGGCATTAAAATCTATATTATCAACATCTTTGGATTCTTCTATGACAACCACCTTCATATTGATTTTTTTTAGATGGATCTCAGTAGTTTTCCCACAAGACGTGAGTTCGTTGTTGATTCACCAAACTCTCTGCACTCGTTTGTAATATCTGAGAGTCTCATGGCGTAGTCCATGATCGACTCCTTTTCATCCATCCTCATTGCCTCGAAGGTGGAAGTCAGCATTCTCAGTCTTGATCTTTTAACGCTCTTAGTCCCTTCGCATACTCTTTGGAGTGCATCCCATGCATCCTTTGCTGAATCACAATTTTTGATGACTCTGTAGTAGCTTGCGTCCACATACCCTCACAAGGTGTTGATGCAATTGGAATTCCAGTTTGTAGCAGCTACTTCGTCAGCAGTCCAATCTATCTTCTTTTTGTCGAAGGTATCGCCTTCACCATCAGTGACACGTGGCTTTTCCCATGCAACGATAACGGTTCTCCTTGCTCGCTCGTCGATGCTCTTTAAGTGCCACCGCATCCTCTGTTTACAAAGGGAGTAGTTATCCCCATTGAGGATCGGAGGCCTTGGGTTGCCTTGAGCATCCATAGCACCTAAACAAATAAGGATCAGTACTTAAAGTTTAAGTAACCTCGCTCTGATACCAATTGTAGAATTTGAAGGTCTATGGTTTTAAAAATAAGTATCAGTTTGTGATGTTGCTTTCAATATTAACCAACACTGAATACCAACATCAACCAGAGTTAAGCTAAAAATATGCAGTGGAAATAAAACTTAAGAACACAGCAAATTGAATTCAGTTCACAAGTAAAAATACTTGTAAACTTGGGTGTACAAACCCGAAAACTATATTACTTTATTGTTCTCGATCAATACAAAAATATGAAGTAATATATGAAAACTAAAGTATCAAAAACATGATACTAAGTACTTGTCGCCTAGTTAAAAAGATATTCTCCGTTGGTCACGCAACTTCGAAGAACTTGTTAATCTCAAATAGTGACTACAAGTAGTCTTCGTGTTCTTTCCTTGTTGTGCATCGCGTGCTGCTCCTTCGTCAAAGTCGTGCGTCTCTTTCAAAAAATGTGCCCAAGTCTTAGTATTATATTATCTTAAATAGACAATCCTAAAATCCTAAACTTGCCGACGTTCAAGAAAAAGCCTCAGGAGGCGGCGTTCATGAATGTCAGGCGGTGGCATTTTTGTAATAAAAGTGTCACATACCAGAACATCTTTTTAAAGACGTTCTGGTATACTGGATATCCAAAACGTCGTTAAAAAGACATTCTGGTATATTAGATATCCAGAATGTCGTTAAAAAAGACGTTCTGGTATTTTCAATATCAAGAACGTCTTTAAAAATGACGTTCTGGTATTTTAATATCGAAAACGTCTTTTAAAACGACGTTCTGGAAAGTAATATTCAGAACGCCTTTAAAAAGGCGTTCTCGTATGTCATATTATTTCTGTATTAAAATATACCCACAAAATCAATTTTTCTAATTATAAACTAAAACAAAAATCCCATACCCTCTGCCCTAGCCCTTCCTCCCCCGATCCATCTCTCCTCTACCATTCCATTTCAGAAGTTTTACACTCCCGAACAAAGAAGACGGCGAGAAAATCCAACAGCGGCAAGGCACCGAGGAAGCAGCTGACGACTAGGGCGGCAAGGAAATCTGCTCCGACCACTCACTGAGGAAGCAGCTGGCGACGAGGGCGGCGAGGAAATCTGGGTGAAATCGGACCCATATCCAATGGCCACCATCCACTCGTTCCCCTCTTTAAATTAATACACACTTTGCTCCTCAGCCATTATCAATTAGGATTCAAGCAGAGCCGAAAACACGCGCAAGCAGAGCAACGGAGATATTTTGAGGTCATTCAACTATTTTGAATTGTTATTGGGATTCAATTTTGTTAGATATTGCGACGATTCACAAAAATAAATGGGGCGATCTTTGACAGTGTTCGCATGAATCATTTGAGATCTTCGCAACAGAAAGCCAACCTTTCTTTGTTGAGATCTCAGTTCAGAATTGCGATTTCCGAAGTTGTGTTAATGGCAATCTCATATCCTATCGCCTTGGGTAGAAGATCCTCTGCTGTTATCTCTTGGGATTTGCCATGAGATTTACATTTTTTCTAATTTATCAATTTTTTTTTTTTGTGTGTGTGTGTGTGTGAATTTTGTTAGTCTTATTTGATAAATGAATTTTTAGAAATTATGTGGCCTGTGAAGAAATTCTTATAAATTTTACACCATCTTTCGGGACTGAATTGCCGCAAGGCCTTGCTGTTATTCTGCAATTCTGAGGCCTTTCTTTGTTTCTAGTACGATAGAAAAAATAGAGATTAAGATCAATAAATTAACTCTTTTTTTTCCTAACTTGTGGCTTTTGCATTTTTTACCTCCAAAAGATTAAAGATATAAATGCCTGGTTCTGTAATTCGATTATATTTTATCATTGTTTTTTTTTTAACTTTTGCTAACCTGGTATTGAAGAAAAGAAATTAATAATTACATTTCTAGTAATTCAAGAAGCCCCATCGCTTCTGGCCAGGGACGGTTGCGCTCCATGAGATCCGCAAGTACCAGAAGAAACCAGGTTCGATTCTAACTCTTCATTCTCTTGATTTGGAAAATTTTTTCATACTTTTTTTGCTGAGTTCTGAATAATTATTTCTTGATTTTTCGTTTACAGCCTACTCTAAGTTGTGAATCCCTTCCGGTGACGAAAAGCCCAGGAGACGGTGTTTACTCGGGTTCGACTGTAAAACAGGGTCTGCTTCTTAAGAAAAATCCATTCTAGACCAATACATTGAATAAATAAATAAATAAATCTATCACTATCAATTTATCTTTTTTGCAGGCTGGCCTACCTGATGATATTTCGGAGCATCCACTGGACAATGTTGACCTTCTTCAGGATCAACTGGATTATTTTCCATATCTTTGCAGATTTCAGGTCTAATATGACTTCGATGGTTAATTTGCTTTTGTTGTGTCATTAAATATTCTAATCAATTTTATTTATTTGTGATTAACCTATTTAAGCTTATTGTTTCAGTATGAAAAGAGTATCTTGTTCATTATCAATATCATGGGAGCCTATTTTGCAAATTTATATGGTATGCCGAAATTCTATTCGAGACAGCTTTCTTTCTTTCTTGTTGTTTTCATGAACCAGGGGTTTCTGAGCGAAAGGATACTATTTCAAAATGTTACTCTTTTTCAACAGGAAAGAGCACAACTCCAGACTGGTGATAAAAGAGAACTTTCTATAGTTGAAGCCAAGCTTGCATGGATTGTACATATAATTGCTGCTATTTTAAAAATAAAGCAATTTGTTGGCTGCAGGTATCTTATAATTATACTGTCCCAAGTTTCTTACTCCAGCATTTTAGTTCTGTAGAAGGATTATTAACTATGTTGTGTGTGACTCACAGTGCTTAATCACAAGAAGTAATTGATGCTGAACTTTCACCTCGTGTTCTACTGCTAGTAAATGTTGCTGATAGTGGGTTACACAGTCAGGTAGGCCAGTAGAATCATTAGACTTTGATACTTGCAGTCTTGTTACTTTAGACTTCAGATTTTAAACCAAGGCTTGAAGGAGTAAACAGTGAGACGATTTGGTGGCGAACAAATCTTTTTTATTTTATTGTGAATGATTCAAGAAAGTAGAGTTTTAAAATATTTTTAAATCAATCTCAGAATTGATAAAACAACATTAAACAATTAGATGTGAAGGAAATTAAAGGTGATTGTTGAAAGAGAAATTGATGGGAGAGCATTTCTGTAGAGATGAGCCTGGGGAGTAGACGATTTGACCTTTGTGGCTGCAAAGAGTGGGATATTGGGAATTAAAATTTTCAATGGATAGGAGGGGCATTTCCCATTTTATAATTTTTTTCAGTAATCTGGATGTATTGGTACAAAATCGGTGGGTAGAGCTTATACTCTAGCATGGCTAAAAAACAGCGAGATTTAAGAGTAGCTCAAAAGGCGAAAGATAGTATAGTGAATCAGTTAGTGCTATTTATGTAAGTTTCATCATTAACATGTTTAAAACTTACATTAGGGGTTTGACAGACTTTGGTAACAAATAACATATAAATGTAACTTAATCAAGTGATGAAGTTTCCCAAAAATGCACATCAAAGATTTATCAGCATTGGCGATGATACTAAGGTCAGAGAAATGAGCTAGAATGACTTATATCAGGTAAAAATGCAGTTTCTCTATCTATTTATTAATATACTTATAGATATAGAATATGTGAAGTTTGTTCTGATAAAGTTGTTATTATTTCATTTTTGGACGACATGTTGATTAATCACTATATTATGTGCAACTCTACGATGTCTATGTAAATGCTTCTTTAAGTGATTAATTATAAAATATAAACCCATCCCATCTTTGGGACGACACTTATACATACTTTTCATTTCTTTGCACTTGGCAGCGATATGGTGAACTAAACAAACAAAGACTCGATCGAGCAATTCTTACATTTTTCCAAAACTTTAGGAAGTCTTACGTGCGTGACCAGGCTATGCATTCATCAAAGGTAACAAAAGTGCTCTTATCTTATTTGTTTCTCTACTTTTTAGTATTTTTCGTTTCTTATCTCATTTTATGTTTCTCTCCTTTATTTTATAAGTAATAGTCTAATTATGTTTAATTTTCTCTTTCAGCATCAAGATGACGAACATTGGACGAGTAATGTGCTGAGCTGACACTGGGTACCAGTCCGACACTGGGTTACCCAGTTTCCAAGTCCTTCCGACACTAGCTGCCTACGCCCGCAACCTACGCCCGCACCATCGATGCTTGGTCGATGCACACTTGCAGTTGCATCGATCCTGTCCTGCGTTGATTGACGCACTGCCTGGTCGACGCCCGCAACCTGCGCCCGCATCAGTCGACGCACCGTCGATGCTTGGTCGACACTCCAGCAGTTTGAGCGGTTATTTTTGGAAAAGTCTATATAAACTCGTTGGTTTCTTCATTTTACCATACTGGAACTTGGGAGGAAGGTCCAAGATTGCAAAAAACCCTAGTTTTTGCCACCTTTCAATTACACGCATGATTCGGGTTGAAGAGTCGAAGATTGCAAGTTCGAGTCGTCAATTGCTCGTTTGTTCTTCGTCTTTGTTTTACTTTCCGTATTTTCATTTTAGCTTCTTAGATTTTAGATGTTAGATGTTAGATAGATTAGTTTGTAGAATGTAGTTTAGTTGATAGTTTGAACATCGTTACCTTCTTGCTTTCAATTCGTATTTCGTAATCGTTTCTTTATGAATGCTCTCGTTAGATTAGTTGTTTATTTTTATTATCGATTGTGATCATGCTTGCGTTGACGTTGTGCTGTTGATCATGATGATGCTTGTTGGCTAAATTTATCGTTGTAGTGTGCCTAGGGTTATTTAGAACCATCGGGATTGATAACCCCGATCGTGGAGATGATTCCAGCGCACTAGACCCTTGCTTTTCTTAATCGTTTTAATGCTTTTAATTTTATTGCTCGTAAACGTTAACAAACCTCAAACCAAATTGGATCGAGTGTTTAGTTTAGTTTATATTTCGTTTCTATGTTCGTAAAATCAAACACCTGAATGACTTCCGATTAGTCTTCCTTGTGATTCGACCCGAGTCAGACTTACTTTGGCGCCGTTTCCGGGGAAGGCTAAAGGTTGCGATTTTTGGTGTTTGCTTTTATTTGTTTGTTTGTGTTAGTATTTGTTTATTATTTTTGTTTTTGTTTCGTTTTGTTCTTTCTGTACGTTTAATCTCGGTTTTTGAGTGTTGTGCTTTGTAGCCACATTTTTGAAGAATCGAGATTATTTTGATTGAAGATGGCGGATTATCGAGTTAGTTCATCATATGATGACCCTTACGCTCCAACTTTCGATTGTCAAGTCCCTCCATCGTATTATGACCCGTATGCTCCGAGCGGTCGAGAATGGGCCCATGCTTTTGACAATCCCAACCCATGTCCTTCATATTGCTATAATCCGAGCATGGATTCTTATGCACCGTCTTGTGGCTATTATGATCCGGTTTTTGACGGTTCTTACCCGACTGCTGACTCGTATGCTCCACCTTGTCAAGATTTCTACTCTTCGAGGTACGACGTTTACACTCCACTCACCTCTCATGAATATACTCCGAGCGGTGATCCTTACGGCACAGTTTCTGAAGAATTGTCCATGTCCCTTTTATCGGAATTGGAATCTTTTATGACCAAGATTTTGGATTGGGATCAATGGATGAATGGACGCATGGATTGCTTCGAGATTCAATTGGAGCAACTTTTCTTGCAGGCGTACGAGCCTGACCAACCTTGTCATGAGGAAATGCCCATCGTTAATGTGGAAGATTCCATCTTGGTTGAGGACAGTTTTAACTCTGATGATTTTTTGAGAGATGTGTGCAAGGAGGTGGAGTTGATGATGAAGGGTGAGAAGAAAGATTCGGAGGAAGGCATTACCGCTTCCGAGCGGTTTGATGATGAAGTTGTGCCAGTTTTGGAGGAGAGTGAGACTATTGAGTCGTATCTTATGGAGGTAGACGAGATGGTCGAGAAAGTGCCAGATCACCCCATGCTACAATTGCCCTTTTATATATTCGAGGTGATCGATTACTCGCGGCTCCGACCTCCGAAGCTAGTTGGAGTGTTCTACATCTCGGGACGTGATTTTTGTGCCCGCTTTGGTGATTATCATCACCAAATCTTGCTCTTGGAGAATACCAAGGCGTGGCACGACCGTCATTTATTTTTAGACCCGGGATGACATCAACCGTTGACGTCGTCGAGCTTTTGACGTTAAATAAGCGCTTCTTGGGAGGCAACCCAAGCCTTTTAACCTTATATGTTTTTGTGTGTTTTTGTTTTTGTTATTTTAGGTCTCTTTCGTTGTTGAGGCTCGTTGGACGATTTTCAGCACCAGACTCTTCACCACAAGCGCGAATTCAGGGACGTCTCTCTCTTTCTCTTCCTTTTACCATACCTTGCTTAATTTTTCATTTTATACAATGTGTACATTGTATGGTTTAAGTGTGTGTGTGAGTGTCCTTGGTTAGTAATTGTTCATATGCTTGCTTATGGTTGATTTGAGTTGTGTGTATTGATAATGATTGGAACCTTGACGGTGACGTGGTTAGATGCTTTGGTTAGGATATTTAGACTTCCGTTCGAACGATAATGTAATTGTGGGGAATGAAGTGTAAATATTCTATGAAGTGTCTTGTCTTCTGTTCTATTTTTGTTTCGGTCCAAAGAGTCGAATACTCTTTTGTAGCCCCATTTTCAGTTAACCTCTATAGGAATTTATGTAATTTTCTTTTATTTTTGGAGACGTTAATACTCCGTGTGCGATATTGAAGAATGTTATCAATTGCACTTAGCAACGTAAGATCGAAGTCAATGAACTCTCACTTTTGATTTATGTACATTATGCTCGTTTAGTACCTTATCTGTATAGGTACTCATATAAAAAAATGAAAAAGAAAAAGAAAAAAAAATGAAAAAGAAAAAGAAAGAATAAGTACAAGAAGAGAAAACATTGTACAAGTTAAGTTCTTATTTTTGTTTTTCTTAGATTGTTTTGTTAAAGAGGTGTATAGATGACTGGGCTAGTCGGGTGACGATTTGGCAGTTTGAGCAGGGATAGACTTGGGCCGAGACATGGATGGGTGACGTACATGGAGGTCAACTCATTACTTTTAGGTGTTCAGAAGCTAGTCTAAATCTCTTATCTCAACGTTATCGTGTCGTCCTTTTAGTTGAGTTTTCAGTCGATCTAATGCATTAACTTCTTGAATCATATGAATGCATTAGTGGTTAGGTCATCGGGTAATTGGCTTTCTCTTGTCTACGTCTAGTTCTGATTTTGCTTGAGGACAAGCAAAAAGCTAAGTGTGGGGGAGTTGATTTGTACATATTTGTATGTGATTTTCGTGTGTTTTTACTTTGCATTTTGTGTGTTTTGTCGGGTTTTAGGTTTATATTCTTCTCTTTTCTCTTCTTTTTAGTATTTTTCATTTCTTCTCTGATTTTATGTTTTTCTCCTTTATTTTATAAGTAATAGTCTAATTATGTTTAATCTTCTCTTTCAGCATCGAGACGACGAAGATTGAACGAGCAATGTGCTGAGATGACACTGGTTACCAGTCCGACACTAGGCTACCCAGTGTCCGAGTCCTGCCGACACTAGCTTCCTACGCCCGTAACCTGCACCCACGTCAGTCGACGCACCGTCGATGCTTGGTCGACGCACACTTGCAGTTGCGTCGATCCTGGCCTGCATCGATTGACGCACTGCCTGGTCGACGCCCGCAGCCTGGGCCAACGTCAGTCGACGCACCGTCGACGCTTGGTCAATGCTCCAGCAGTTTGAGCAGTTATTTTTGAAAAAATCTATATAAACTCGTTGGTTTCTTCATTTTACCGTGCTGGAACTTGGGGGGATGGTCTGAAATTGCAAAAAACCCTAGGTTCTTGCCACCTTTAAATTACACGCATGATTCGGGTTGAAGAGTCGAAGATTGCAAGTTCAATTCGTCAATTCCCCGTTTGTTCTTCGTCTTTGTTTTACTTTCCGCATTTTCATTTTAGCTTCTTAGATTTTAGATGTTAGATGTTAGATAGATTAGTTTGTAGAATGTAGTTTAGTTGATAGTTTGAACATCGTTACCTTCTTGCTTTCAATTCGTATTTCGTAATCGTTTCTTTATGACTGCTCTCGTTAGATTAGTTGTTGGTTTTTTTATCGATTGTGATCATGCTTGCGTTGAAGTTATGCTTTTGATCATGATCATGCTTGTTGGCTAAATTTATCGGTCTTGTGTGCCTAGGGTTATTTAGAACCATCGGGATTGACAACCCCGATCGTGGAGATGATTCCGGCGCACTAGACCCTTGCTTTTCTTAATCATATTAAAGATTTTAATTTTATTGCTCGTAGATGTTAAAAAACCTCAAACCAAATTGGATCGAGTGTTTAGTTTAGTTTATATTTCATTTCTATGTTCGTAAAATCAAACACCCGAATGACTTTCGATTAGTCTTCCTTGTGATTCGACTCGAGTCAAACTTACCGCCTAGAGCAACTCTGTTCTCTTGCGGACGAGCTTTTTATTTCTAAATAAAAAGTAGGTATAAAAAGTTTGATTCATAGGAGACTCTCTATTTGTTGCAGAAGTTGTATGCCCGGTTATCCGACCTGATTTGGCTTAATGATCATCTATTGCTGTTGGACTTTTTTGTTCGTAAAATTGCTACAAATCTCAAGTGTTATACAGAGGTAAATTTTCATGTTGGTATTATTATTATTTTTTTTATTGGAAGATGACAATGCCCTTGGAGTCTACTTGGACAGAAATATGTCATTTTGAAAACTCTGTATGAAATATGTTACATATTGTTTTATTGGGTGATCTACATCTCCATATAGAAATGAGTTTCTTTTGGAGGATTCACGTTCTCCATCAAACCGGAATGTTATTTTGATTTTCTTGATTTATCCATCGTGTTAATTTTGCTTCTCATTGGATTGAGGAGGGCCTCTAACTGTGACTCACCTTTAAGAAGTTGTAGAGCATTTTTTTGGGGGATACATAGTTAATGAGAATTCTTTTGCAAACAACTTTTTTGAAGGCGTTTTCCTACAAAAAGAAAAATTTGTGTTAGCAAATGAGACACAATGGTGGTTTCGATGCCTAACCCTTACGTGGCTCGTGGCTCGTGGCTCTTATAAATAGAAGCAAAAGATGTAAAAGAAACAGACTCGAAGGGTGGATACTTAATCTTACTTCTCTTTCAGCCGGGCCGTTTTCTAACTTTTTGATAGAAGAAATCTGAGGGAATCTATGATACCTCTGCATGCAGAGAAATCAAAGAAATGAAGTGATCACACATTTTAGATACCACTGGAGTCCATACTTTCTTCGGAAAGGCCACTCATTTAGTCGACTCCACTAATCAAGTGGGACATTTTCAGAAGGTTAGCAATAATAATAATTCATTTATTTCATTTATAACCAAATGATTTTCTGTGTGTATGGTACGAGACATGTAGGTTTATATTACTGAATAACATTCTCCTTTTAATAATTTTGCTGTTGAGAATGCACTTCGGTTTTCTCACGAGCTGGGTTTTGTTTGTCCATTTGAAGGTCTTGACTGCAATTGGGAATTTCTGCATATGTTCGATTTCGGTGGGAATGGTTATTGAGATCATCGTAATGTACCCGATTCAACACCATCCGTATCATCCAGGAATTGATAATTTGCTCGTGCTCCTGATTGGAGGGATTCCGATTGCAATGCCGATAGTGTTATCTGTTACAATGGCGATTGGTTCGCACCGTTTGTCACAGCAGGTAGAGTTCTTTTTATGCTTTGGCTAAAATTTTTATTTTTCCCCTCCCATTTTCTTATTTATGAGTTTTCTTTATTGAGTGAATCAGGCCTTGGGATGATGGAAGACATATGGAGTCTGCAGAAGCTATCGCAAAGGAAGTGGGTAACTGGAACGAAGTGTCCGATTTCTAAAAACACGCATCTGAGTTGTACGTTGAATGTGGAAGGTCACAACCCGCATCGGATGCACTTGTAAAGGGTGCTCGGTTTTAGCTGATTTATTTTTAGATTTATTTATGTAATTTACTTATTGCTGAGATGCTTTGTTGTAATTAGTCTGTGTATCACTGCTGTTTGTTTTGATGATTTGTCGTGATGATGTGAGACCAACCTTGTTTAAATTCATGTAAAATTGCAGATCAATGGGTCAGTGATATTTTAGATTTTTGCATGTAACTGCAATAATGCTTTAACATTTTTCAAATGGATTATCTTAGTATATGCTCAATGACCTGCCGATTGCCTTTTTTTTTTTGGGTCTTAAAAGTGCTTTAGAAGATGCGTCCCCTGAGGAAGCTTTACAACTTTACACTGCTGCTTGCGATCTTCTTGAAGAAGACGGGAAGGAACAAATGACCTTTGATCTGTATCGTCCTGCTACAAGCATTTATGTGAAGCTTGAGAAGTAAGCTTTCGCTCCTTGAAAATATTAATAAATGACTAAAGATTTTCAGTTATGAAAACTGTATAAACTTAAAAACATTGGTTCGATTATGTCCCATGTTGTGTTACCTCGATCATATAAATCCATGATCACCAAAATGGCCAACCTCTTATTTCTGTTGAATATCTATGCAACATTAGAACAAAACTTTGAAATATGTTAGAAAAATGATCTTTATGTGTGTAGGTTCTCTTCTGCAATGGTTTGGAGTGTCGATTATTATATGCTTTATCCCGAAAAACGAGTTCTCTTCGTATCTGGCGCTGCAAAAACTTACAGGTATACAGATGCTGCTACTTTTCTCTTAAGGTGGGCCTTAGCAGCTGACAAGAGCAATGTTGCGCATAGCCAGTGCAAGGTGCGTTAATATTAATTACACTGTAAAATAGTTCCGTATCAAATATAATAAAGTAGACATTATTATTTGGCATGGCATTAAAGAGGTGAAAATAAGGTTGGTATTTTTATTTGATAATGATATGCTGGGATGTTCTTCGCCCGAATCTCATTAGTGGCCTAAGGTATTGCCCATCAATGGCTCATCTTGCCTTGATGTAACCATGTATTTTGGATATTAGTAGTTTTCATACATGCCATATTCTGTTTTACGTCAAACACAAGTTCAGTGTGATTATTGTTGCATTAATATAATCTGTTTTGGATGTTGGCTTATCTTAGTGCAATTATAGTGTATCTTTATGCACATGATTTCTACTAAGCAGAGAAATGTCACAATGATTGTTGTCAGTAAGTGCCTTCATTTTTCTAACTTTTTTGTTTGCTTGTCATTTTAGGTAATTTTTATTATATTTGATAAATGATTATTCGCGATTTGTTCGTGATGGCTTCCTCGGTAGAGTTGAGCCGTTCTTGAACAGCGATCAAAATCGTGATGCTACTAGACTTATCTCTGCATACACCGATGGTGATGTTTAAGAAATCAAGCGTGCAGCTCAGTCGAGCATTATTTCCAATCTTGACCACGTGGTAAAATCTTTTGATCCATATAGCTTCAATTTCGCACCAAGACAAAAAACTTGTGTCAAACCACCTAACGGGGTACATTCCATTTGGCAGGCCCAAAGTTTAGTTTTTATTTTTTTGGGTTCTTTTTTACTTTTTTATTTAGTTTAGTTTTTCCTAGGGTTTTCCATTTCTTTTAGGATTTTCTTTTTTCTTTTTCAAATCGTTGAATGAAAATTTTATGCAAATCATAAAGCTTGCAAGGAAATTACCTACCGGGGATGTAGCTCTAAACCAAGCTACAGGTAGTTTTTTTACTAGTTCCCTCAATTATTATATCTTAAAGTCTTAAATCTCATTGTCATTTGTACAAGGTTTTTCTTAATCATGACATCCATTTCTTTCAATTTTGTTGGTTGTTGCATACGACACAGATTTGACTACGGAGATGTTATTTACTTAGGTACTTGTGTTCTATCTTCCTCATAATGCAACAAGGATAAGATACACAATTGCTGAGTTGTGCTTTTCTTCAGATTCTAAAAGGGTGTTATCCACCGGGAGGGCATGATTTGGCTCATGCTGACACTATATGCTACTATATGTTGTTATACACTGATTTGTGGTAACTCTATTATTAGTATATTCATAGATTCTAAGTTTCTTTCCTCCCTGAATATGACAGAAATCTTTGAATGTTTTTCATGAAATTTATCCTTTGAGTTTGTTAGATTATAGGTGATGATATGTTTTAGTTATGTTGATATTAAGTTTGTGATTGTCTTGTTTTTAATGAATTTAATGTATTTGTTGGCACCTGCTTTCATTTAAATTTTTTTAAATTTTTTACTACTTTCTAGAACGGTTATTCAAAAACCCATTCTAGAAAGTACACTTTCCAGAACGCCTGTTTTTGGAGGCGTTCTAGAAAGTATACTTTCCAGAACGCCTGTTTCTCGAGACGTTTTGGAAAGTATACTTTCTAGAACGCCTTTTTTAGAGATGTTCTGGAAAGTTATGTTTCAGAACGGGCAAAACCGGTAAAACCGACTTTCTAGAACGGCTGAAATATTTTTCAGAACGTCTCTGAAAACCGTTCTTGAAAGTCTGACAATCAAGAAAGCTCCATACAGAACGCCTTAGCAGGGCGTTCTTGATTTGCATAAACAGGCGTTCTTGAAAGCTGTTTTTGCACTAGTGTTGGTTCTTGTTTGATATTGAGAAAAAAACTTGTACTAATTATTATTAAGTTGATTAATGTATTTTTTATTTACAACATGTAATATATTATTCTCTTAATTAGTTACAATAGAAATTATTTGTAAAACATATTTATACATATACTTATTATTATTATTATTATTATTAGTAGTAGTAGTAGTAGTAGTAGTAGTAGTAGTAGTAGTAGTAGTAGTAGTAGTAGTACTACTACTATTATTATGAGTGAATTAATTATTTATAATGGAAAAAGTTATTTGGTAATTGACTCGCATATATCCTGGAATCTTCTAGTAGTGATTGACTCATCATTTTTTAGCGTTATTATCTTTTGAAACTTGAATGTTTATTTCTACGATCCTATACCGCCAGTGAAATCATACAATTTAGACCAAAATTAATAAGTTATTGCTTATAAAATTATAATGAAATTCTTAGTTACAAGACCAATATTCTTTATGTTTTCTCTTTGTCATGTCATAAGAATGTCAAATATAGCAGTATAGTTGGTGATATATGTTGAACTTTATTAAATTTATTTGTTGATTTGAATTTGAATTATATATGATATTTAGTTACTTTTGAGTAGGTTGGTTGGATAGATGCTTGAGTCTAGTAAATACGATTTGTAAGCTTGTTTGATTTTTTTAGGCAAATACTTGTGTTAGGCCAGATTAACGGGTTATGATCCGTTAGGCCATCTGACCCGATACTATAATGTATTAGTTTTTGTACTATGATGTATTGTTTTTTTACTGTAAAGTATTAATTTTTCATAAATCTCTGACTCGTGCTATGATGTATTGGTTTTTATACTGTAATATTTTTGTACTATGATGTATTGGTTTTTATTATAATCTATGAAGCACTGATACGAGTACGGGACACTGGTACGATACGATACGGGTACGCAGATACGTCATGTGTTGAAGTTTTAAGAATACGGGTACGGTGTGTGTGTGTATATATATATATATATATATATATATATATATATATATATATATATGTATATGTATATGATTAGGTTCAAATGAGAACCTAGTCCTTATTTGCGAACCTGGGGACTAATCTGGACCATAGATTAAATAAGATCAAAGGCTAATATTAAAAGGAATTTTGACTTTATTTAAAGCATAATAGGGTTAAGATTGTCTTTTTAAAATCTATGCAATTAAAAATCCCATAATAACGTATATTCAATTCTAGCTTTTAACGTATATTCTCTTTTTTACAATCTGAACCCTATTATTCGTATAAGGTATTAACCAATCCAGTATCAATCTCCATTATCGTCCTTCTCATCACATTCATGGATTATTCAGAAGATGGAATCAACAGGTCGGCTTCCAGCTTTTCTCATCTTTTCTGGTTTTTGCGATTAATCAATTTTTCTCCACTGTTTCCATCTTGTTATTTTACATTATTTACCGCAAACTCGATTTTGCTGAATATATTAATCAAGATGTTTCACACGAATATATAATGATCCAAATTGTTTGAGGTGATCTGAATTTTTTATGACAAAACCCAATGGCTTGAAGAAATATTGAAAAATCTTTTCATCAAGTTCTATAGAAAGCACCATCAGATAACTTAAAAACCACCGATATATATTGAAAAAGCACCAATAGTCAATGTCATGCCGCAGAATTTTCTATAGTTTTTTGGAAGTCGTCTGCTATTTTGCGTTGGTTTACCAAAATCACAATCGTACCATTGAAGAAGCACCGTTTAATTGTTCAGATTTTTTTTTTCTTTTCTATAAAAAGTTCAGTTTTTTTGTATTTGCAGGCAACAACAATGTCAGCGACAGGACCGAGTTTCACGTCGAGATATCTCCTGGGCTAACGGAGTATTATGTGCTATATTGTGAATTGAGTTTGAAGCCTTTCGAGGAAAAATTATTTAATTCGTTAGAAGAAGGTATCAAGTTCTATAGAAATTATGATTCCAAGTGTGATTTCGATGTTCGTCTTGGATCGGAGAAAAGATTTCGCGATAACACTATCATGCTTAAATCTGTTTTTTGTAATAGAGAGGGCGATAAGGAAGCTGCGCCAGATAATACAAATAGTGTCGTGTGTGAGAATGAAAATAATATGGTCACTCATTTATAAAAAAATTACGGCGGATTTCAAAACGTTGTGGGTGCATGGCACGTGTCAAGTTTAAGTTTTGTCCCGGTCAAGGTTACGTGATTAACGAGCTAATAGAACGTCGTCGTCATATGTTAGTTTCTGATATATACAAGCCATTCCTTAAAGAGAATAGAAATCTAGATGCTGCTCATAAGCAATTTACGCTGAATTGTGCTAGGGTGAATATCGGTGCTACGAGATCGTATAGGCTTTTTAAGGAAGTTGTGGGTGGGTATTCGAATATAGCTTGTACGAAAGTTGAATTCAAGAACTTTGCACGTGATTTGAAAGCATATGTAATTGGGTTTGATGCTCAAATGTTGTTGGAGAAGCTATTTAAGAAGAAAGAAATGTGTTCGGCATTCGTCTTTGACTATGCTGTTGACGAGCAGGAGAAGTTGACTCGGTTATTTTGGGCAGACCCTACGTGTAGGAGGAACTTTGCTACTTTTGAAGATGTTGTGTCATTTGATGCCACCTATTCGACAAATAGATAATTACATGTGTTTTTCTTGTTCAGTAGGTGTGTGCGCTGCTTCTCGATGATCATTTACCATCGGACCACAGTCCATGTGGTCATTCACTGGGGGGTTCATGTCGGTCGGGTTTTCATCCACATCAATCTCCTCCTGTGTTAAACTGAGGCTGAAACTTGGCATGTCTTCTTGAATAGAGTTATACTTCATTCTCCTCCTAACACCATATTCTATCTCTTCAATGATACCAAGACGGTCTGCCCAGAACTTTTCATCACCCAACTCTTCGGTCCAGGGTGTTTCTTGAGTTCGGTCAGCCAGTGAAGCATCTCCTTTGCTACAGCCCAGTAGTTGTTGGGTCGTAGAGAAAACACGATTAAGACTCAAATTCCTTTAGAGTTGTCTGCACCATCTCCATAATCTCGGACATTGCGTCGGACATTACCTTCACCTTTGAAAGCAACCAATCTGTGAACGCGTGCATATTATTCCCATCCGGTACAAATTTAGTTTTGTTCCTCTCATTTTGCGGCAGTGGTTGAATTGCTTCAACCACATTTGTCTTCGGAGGTTTCAACCTATCGTATGGTAAACCGGCGCCAAAACCATTTGCAGATACCTCTTGGTTCTTTCTTTTTTTCAAAGAGTCTCTATCCCATCCTTTGATTAATGGGAATGCACGCGGGACAACTCTGGTGAAAAACATAACTCGGTCAACGTACATCACCTGTCACGAGTTCATTATTTTTTTCGTTAGATTTCAATAACGAATCTCAACTTTAATAAACAGCATTAAAATATTAGTGTTCGTAATACAAAATGTTAGCTCTTTCTCAAAATCAAATTAATCGATTTTCCAAAATAATAATAATTAAAGGAAAATATATTAATGTACCGCACTACAGTATGATGTATTATAGATTGCGGAGACATTACCGTTAAGAATAGTATTGGACCCTGGAATTCTTTCATCTTGTTTTTATCCCAGTCCAATTTGCAGCTTATAAGCCTCATCAACGTGTACTCACACCAATTTAGATTTGCCACGTTGTCAATGTCATCCAAGTGATCCATTATTTTTGGAAGCACATACCCGTTGTGTGCAGCCTCAATTATACAAGACGACATCAATATCAAGAATTGGCGCTTGAACCATACGCCACCGTCAATCTCATCAACCATCTTTTTTGCAACCTCTTTTGGCAGAATTTTATCCCTTTTCTTCGAAAAAAACCCAGCCCACGTCGCCAACAATGCCGAGTGTTCGTGTCTTGGTTTTTTCTGGATACTTATTGGCCCCTTCGGCAGGCCAAGTGTGACATGGACATCTCTAGGGTCAACATGTATCCTCCTGCCCTTTTGTAAAATCATCTCACAGATTCTCGAATCGAAATTGTCCAAAACCCAATAACATAGTCGTTGCGGCAACGCAGTTATATTCAAGTGTAGCAGTCCACCAAACCCCATCCCCTTAACCGCTTCGATCTGTCGTGGATTCAACTGCTTTAACGCATTTACCAAAATTCTAAGAGATGTTCTCGTTCTGAGCAATGGGAAATCTACGTCGATCAATTCGTTCTCTACATCATCTTCTCCACTGATTAATTCGATGTTTCCATCATTTGCTCCATTATTATTATTTGGCTCATTCTCTATTTCGTCACCACCCTCGTTATCAGACCCGTGCTGTACACCCGGCAAATCCGACATACGTGGATTAGGCACGCTGGCGGGTTCAAGATGTACGATGTTCGTGCCAATATCTCCGCTGGCCCCAGGTAATCCTTGGTTCGATCGATGGACAATGATCCTGATAGGTGAACAATGAGTTGTACTATTTATTGATGCGAATCCCGCCGCGAACGCGTAACTATGTCTCGTATTCTTGACAACTGTTACCTCACTGTCCAAAGCACAATCCAAATCTCTTTTTGCTACTTTGCGTTTCTTTAGTTCATCAGGCTTACCTGCACATTTTCATTATGTTACAGTCGTATAAACAAATGTCGTACTATTCATAAAAAGAACATAGGAATACAAACTCATTTTCCCAACAACTACTGCACAAATTATCCAATTCATTGTCAAATACTGCTCTATTTTTTTTCTTTTCTAAAAAACATCATTAATTAAGCAATTTAAACAGAAACCCAAAGCACTGTACACATTCAATGAGGGCAATACATACACACATTAAAAGCAATACATAGATAAATGAAAGAAACAAAAATATTATTCACAAAAACATGACAGCAATAATAATTATACAAATCCGAAGCACTATCATATCCAAAGCATCATGAATAATGATTGAAAGCACTTTAAATATAAATTGAAACAAATCGTTCCACAAAATCTATCAACACTCATAAGTATATTATTAAAGCATTGTACATATAGAAGAAAAGCTCTACAAATCAGTATATTGTGAAAGCACTGCAAATATATTTCAAAAAGCATTATCTTCAACAAATCATTATTTCAACAATCAAATCATCATAATAAA
Source organism: Phtheirospermum japonicum (assembly GCA_014905375.1). NCBI lineage: Eukaryota > Viridiplantae > Streptophyta > Magnoliopsida > Lamiales > Orobanchaceae > Phtheirospermum > Phtheirospermum japonicum. Next base: position 297,654 of record BMAC01000772.1, read on the forward strand.
CAAGACACAAACAAACATGATTGAAAGCACTATAAACACATTAAAATAACTGCTTCACAAAGATTGCCACCATTACACATACAAACTTAAAGCACTGCATATATGCACCAAAAGCACTACAAAACTAGCATGAAATCACTAATGTAATATAAAATGACTGCAGGCATATTTCAATAACCAAAAGCATATAAATATAACCATATAAGTTTGAAACACTAAACATATAGTTCAAAAGCACTACAAATCCACCAAGAATGTGAAAGCAGTGCAAACATATTTCAAAACACACTACTATAAATAAATCATTATTTCACCAATATTAAAAAATATTCCATACGTATTGATAATAAACCACATTTTAAAAAAGTTTACTAAAAAATAAATACTGAAAGCAATAAAGTTACAAACGGAAAACACTCTGCGCATATTCAAAACACTATATCACACATTCAAAAAGCAATATCAAAAAACATAAACAAAAATATTAACATAAACAAATCACTGTTCCGTCAAGATTAAAATATATATATATATATAATAATAAATAAATCTTGAAAGCAATATGTTCATACATGCAATCAATCAGTTCATTGAAACCATTTCTCAATATAATTGTAATTGAACTCATTGAACAGGCCGCAAACAAAAAGATTAAAATCACTCACAATCATGTTTTCAATCGGAATTAATTCGGTCAAGTGAAAATTTGGATATTAAACAACTGCGAAATTTTGATTCACGTTTATTCTAATTTCTAGGGTTCTTATACAGACTATGCTTTTACGGGTTGAAATTGTACCTGCTTCTCCTGCCACGGCCGTGCGTCAATGACCTCTAGACCGCCGACCATCGTTTTCCATCGCAAAGCCTCAAACTTTTTTCACAAATATTGTCAAAATCGAAATTCTAAGCACCCGGTTATCACTTTTTTCTCCAGAACTCTGGTGTGTGCTTGAGTATATGAAACGGGAACTTCTTATTTGCCTTTTGGTGTTCCAAAAATTACGGGTTTAATTGAATGGCGGGATTTCCTATAATGTTTTTTAGGCCTAAATTGCCCTTATCAAATAAATCAACCGCCTGTTTTTTCATTTTTCCCTTTTTTAAAGACAAAATCTCAATCAAATATAACCATCGGATTTCATGAATATATGGTCCAGATTAGTCCCTGGGTTCGCAAATAAGGATTGGTTTTCATTTGAAACCAACCCTCCCTATATATATATATATATATATATATATATATATATATATATATATATATATATATATATATAATATATAAACTAAAATTTCATAAATATTTAAATTTCAAAAGTGATAAGTTTAAAAACACATGAAACAAGTAAATTATTTATACAATAAAAAAATATTTTATTTTTTTCCTGAAACCTATAAACATTTGAAATATCTCTCATAATTTGTTGTTTCATATTAGGATGAATTAAAATTCTTATTACGTTTTATTCATTAAATCCAGGAGTTGAGACGGTCAATTTTTTTTAAAAACACTGACACTTTATGGGTACGTATTGATACGTGTCCGCAGAAGTGTCATATCCGGTACTGGTACGGCATCCTCGTAGAAATATCCGTGCTTCATAGATTATAATGTATTGGTTTTTTTCACTATAATATATTGATGTAAAATTTTGGCCTAACGGATGATCCGTTAGTTCGGCCTAACAAGAGTGTTGTCTTTTTTTTTTTTTTTTTTTTTTTGTATAAATTGCATTTTGTAAAATGCCAACACAAAATATTATTGCATTTTGTAAATTGCCAACACAAAATGCATAGTAGTAGTGATAATAAGTTCGTTTATCTCGAATAAATTAAAGATAAATTGAAAGCAGATATTTTTAATTCATTTTAAATAACGAGTAACTAATTATAGTTTTAAATTCAATAAATTTATTATAATTAATAACTACTAACAAATATTATGTAATGTTTTTTTAAAATAAATTAGAGCAAGATTATAGTCGTTGTCAATGACAACTTGTTGTACCATGCTCATCCGATTCAAATAATGGGTTTTCAATCTCGATTAAATGTTAAATATGTCATGAATAATATATATATATATATATATATATATATATATATATGTGTGTGTGTGTGTGTGTGTGTGTGTGTGTGTGTGTGTGTGTGTGTGTGTGAAGCACCATATAAATATTAGAATATTTAATAAGGTAATTTAATCACTATATTTTCATGTTGTTTAATTTATTTAATTATTACTTGTAATATGTGTGTGTGTGTGTGTGTGTGTGAAGCACCATATAATTATTAGAATATTTAATAAGGTAATTTAATCACTATATTTTCATGTTGTTTAATTCATTTAATTATTACTTGTAATATGTGTTTTATTTCAAGTTAATTATATAGTGGTAAAGTATTTATTTTATTAGGGATCAAATATAAGCATATGTATTTAATGTTCTAAACCATTGGGCCCAAATAATTAAGTTAACCAAAGCTAATTCCAAACCTGGCCCAAGCCCACTTATATAAATGCCCACTTATGCAAAAAAATTGAATGCAAGTTCATTTGTCAAGTTTTTGTTCTTTTTGTGCCTTTACAGTCTCTCTCTCTCTCTCTCTCCCCAAACTCTCGACTTTCTTTTCTTTTTTTTTCCAAAAACCCTCCCAAATCCACTATTCGATGCAATTTTTTGACAAATGTCATTTTCTTTTTTCCTGTCTCTACATTTTCATACTTGCTACCTGCTCTTATCCGCTTGCTGAGCCGTTGTGAAATCATTAACGATGGCAGAACTTAGCCACCACAGTCAAGTGGTGATGGATGGAACAACGACCATTTCTACACGCCTTTTGGGAATCGCCTGCAATCGTTGATGCCGGACGCCGCCAAGTATGCAATAAATAACAGATGAGGACTTTCGTGTCACAACACCGTCAAACCAAAATTAAGCCTTCCGTGTCACAACACCGGCACATCTATGTTTTAGTACTTGATGTGTTTGATTCTTTAATATATTGGCACCAGAGTTTATATGATCTGCTAGAGTTTAAAAAGTTAACTTGATTTATGATTTACTTAGCTAATTCATGGTTTTGTAGTCCGGTGTCGTCGGGCGTTTGATAGGTTTGTTGTAGCTGTTATGAAATTGTATGTCGAAGTTATTAAAATGGTAAAAATAAACAAGTAGCACCTCGAATTGAGTTGTAAATATTGAAATATGTGATCGTGTCATGACACATTATGTGATTTTGTGTGATACTAACTTATGAGTATCATGACTCGTAATCATTTATTATTGATGGTTGTTGTTCTCGACTTTTATTGACGATTAATATTGACACTATTGTCTTTCAGGTCTCAACCAGTTTATTCATAAGCCTTTTTCACCCTCTTTAACTGTTTATTTGTGTTGAGGATTTTTTTGTAAGTTGTGGATATCCATCCTAGTTGTCTGTAGTCGCAAGAAATTTATAGTAGAAGTTATGTTTAAAACACGATTGTTTCTCATTGTTGTACTGCTATCAAGTTTTATGCAGCACTGGTCTTGGGTTTTATGCTGATTTAACTCTCGTTTTCTACTCGTTCATTTTTGGTGTCTTTACAATAGTTATAGCTTGATTTATTAGCTTTCTATATCACCGTATGAATAATAATTTTATCCATTTTTAAGAAATATTAACAACTGTGTGACGACATCAACTTGCAAATGTCTAAAACTTTGGATTTGATAACTTTCGTTAAACTTGTGTGAATTGTAGACAAATATTTTTGAGGTTATCAACTGACTGTTACTGAGTTCTTATCATTAAGTTGTTGTCAGGCACGGGTACTTTGATTAATCAATCGAATAGGTTGGTTCTTACTTGACTACTTGTGCATATTCCCATTGTCCCAGTTGGGTCAGAGACGATGATAGCATTTGGGTATTAGGTATATTCTGGAATATGACGTACCTGGGTTTGAATCACATAGTTAAAGGGATGTTGAGCCTACTAGGACGGATAAGGCGGTTGTAATTTCGACCTATTGCAGTTTCACCTTTTATGGTGAGTGAAAACATGTGGGTTGGTGTTTAATCGACGTCAATTCTACATTTATGGTGAGTGATTTCCTTTACCGACACATGCTCAATATTGGGTAGCGCTTCTTATCTGGAAAACCAATCTAACTCGGAAGCTAAGTGCTACGCATGGGAGCCACCTCTAGTGTCCTTCGGTAGCTAAGCGATACACGCTGGAGCCACCTCTAGAGTTTAGTTTCCGTTCACTCATCAATCGGACTGACAATTTTAGAATGAGAAAGATTTCCCTTTATATTCCATTGTTAACTGTTTCTATTGTTTATTTTTAAAATAAGTTAGTATTGCATGTCTATTCTAAATGCGCTATTCAGATAATTTCTTAGAGAAATTTATTATTAATTTATTTTTAAAATATTTAATATCGATCAAAATACTAAATTTATAATCTAATTAAGTTATCTGTGTTTTTTGCTTGTGTGATTGGCCATATTATTGTTGCATACATGAAAATGGTCAGTTTAATATATTAAAAGAAAATTGGCATTTTCATTTTCCTTCACTAAGCTCTTTTGGCTCTCTCTTTTGTTAAGACCAAACTCTTCAGATTTTAACGCTAGTGAGAATGACCTTGACCTCGATCTTCCTAGTGAAAACACTACTACAAAAATGAGATTTAACATCGGTTTTTTTTTAGACATTTAACATTGGTTGTTGAACTGATGTCTAAGCCATCGATGTTAACAGTCACGTCGAATTTTGTAAAACCGATGTGAAAGAAAGTGACTTTTACATCCGTTTTTGGTAAAAACTGATGTTGGAAGATATGATTTTTACATCAGCTTTTAGTTAAAATCGATGTAGAAGATGTAACTTTAACATCGTTGGCTTAGACATCGTTTAAAAACGGATAATAAATGTCTATAAAACTTGTATGCCATCGGTTTCTTGAGAACTGATTTGGTTACGTGAGTGTTTTTTAAAAACCAGCCCTATTTATTTGTGACATACACATAATAAATAAACAATATTTTTTGGCACAATTATTTTAACATCAAACATTAAATCATACTTTCATACAATAATTAAATGATTCCAATATTAACAACATAAAAGAAATACCATGTTTAATAGTCAAACATTTCGAGAATTTCAATGTAATTCAAATCTTGTTCTTAAACAAATTTATAAAGCATAACTATAATCACACAAAATCCCTTCTTACGATCCTTGTCATAAAACTCAATCTTCAGTTTGCCTAAAATAAATTTTGGATAACTTTTCAAATATACTCCCTTCGTCCCAAAAAGATAGTCCATCATTCCATTTTTGTCCGTCCCACAAAGATAGTCCAGTTACCATATTTAACATATCATTAATTCCTCATTTTCACACATACCCTTAATTAATATTCTTGAAATACTGGTTTTCTACCTCGTAAATTAAAAATTGATGATTACAATGCATAATCTTACTATTCCAATAACAAATATACTAATTCCAACACTGATTTTTATGAGTATTAATTGACATTAATAAATTCAAGAAGGGCATGATTGGAAAACACTAACTAAATTAATGACTTAAGTATATAAACTACCAATTTCTTAATCTGTGTGAAATCAACCGCAGGACCATCAAATTGGGACAGAGGGAGTAATTTTTTACGCTGACAGACCTAAAAACAAGTCTAAAGATTTGAAAACAAAAAAAAAACTATATTATTACAAAAAAAACAAATAAAAAACCTTAAACCCAGTCTCGTCCTTTTAACCCAAGCGACTTTTTACACAAGATCAATTCACCGGTGAAGCCATTAAGAAAAATCCAGTCTCGTCCTTCTTTTACTACTTTGCCTCCGATCAAGACCACTTGGGATGTTAATAACAAATAGTACATATTACTAACAAGATAACCATTTGCAATTTAAGTCTTATCCTAAAAAACATATATTTTTTTTAAATAATCAAATAACTAAATCAGGTATGAGTTGAGCACGACTGCAACGGACGGAGGTGGTGGTGAGTTAGAGTTGTTGAAAAAAACTCATTTAGGATGTGAATGAACCTCATTTAGGATCTGCTTGATGTCTCCCAAAAAATAAAGTTCATAAACTTAGAATCAATATATTACACTCCGTTTATACAACTTCTCTCTCTCTCTCTCTCTCTCTCTCTCTCTCTCTCTCTAATCGATAATTTAATAACTGGAATTACAGTTCAACAATCTTCTCCTGAATTCAAAAATAGCAGATGGTTGCAAGAAAAAGTTTTTTGGTTTCAGATTCAGTGGACGGGCATTATGACAGTATTATAAGTTACCTCAATGGAAGCCATATCGTGAAGCGAGAAAATGCAATTTACAATGATGGATGACATAAGGGGCCAGTTTCCTAAGGAGACTTTCATTTTTTTGTCCCTTCATCTCATCTTTTTCATTAGACAACCCTCGAGTAGAAGACTCCAAAGCATCATATGATCTTTGCGACGAGACATTGTTTGAGTTGTGTGTGCATGATTTCCTGCATTTCATAAAAGTTGCAATTTTACAAATAAATAAATAACACTTCTGGATAAAGATTCCATTATATACATTTTAATCAAGTTGTTAAGAAAAATAATGTTTAGAAAGTGAAAAAAGTATCAAATAATGCTAGGAATTAAAACGCGTCGAGATCTAAAAATAAGCAATTGTAACTAAGGCCGCAAGGAGTGAAATTACCAATCAGGGCAGGAGATATGGGAATATACCAAATAAATAATCTGATGCCAAAATTCTAAGAAATTTCTCTGTCGACTTAACGGGAAAAATTTTTACATGAAAAAGCAAAAAAAAAAAAAATCATAAATTAAAAAATTTAAAAAAAACATAAATTCCATGCAAGTTCCAGTTGCATTTTCAATGGCAATTCCTTTTAATCCATATTCATAAATTAAAAAATATATATAATTATTAACTGCTTACCATCGATGATCTTAAAGACTGACGATCCTCACGAACCATTTCACATGCATCTATCTGACCACAGAGTATATATAAACCCTTAGTGTTTCAGCCCAAAAGGTGAACTACCTGAATAACACTTGAAAGCACAAGAGCTTCCTGAACCTACACCACAAAAATAGATTAGAAAGGACCACCGGTGGTTTTCCGGTGGAAACCTCTCCGATGCTTAAAGTCAGTAAGCGTTTGAGGTGTTTTCCAGAAAATAAGAAGGAATGCTTCAAGAGAATGACATACCTCTCTCAGCCTTGGGGTTGATATATTTATAGCTTTTCCTAGTGGGGACCCCGGCCGGGATCCCAGGAGCACAGGCCGCGAATCTCGGGCCGTTATGCAACAAATTCTGACAAATGGTCCCACTTGTCTCTCCCTGGGGAGTCTGAGAAACAGGTCTTCCTCCACTCCGCGTTATCTTAGCTCTGAGATTTCAGCAAAATTCAAGGAGCCAGACCTGTAGTCATCCAGCTCTTTTGCCTTATATGTTCCTGCCTTTCAACAGATCAAATCTTGCTATAGTGAGGAT
>BMAC01000772.1:310899-324872 GCA_014905375.1 Phtheirospermum japonicum
GAAAATTTCAGGACATCCGTCCTTAGCCAATCCTGGCTTTCCTGGGCTCTTTTACATGCCAAACTCCATGTAGTTTCCCGCCTTTTCTAAGCCCTTTGCGCGCCAAGTTAAAGTGATTTCCCGCTTTTTCCTTTCCTATATAATGGCGTCCATTCTCGGTTTATGTCCCCTGCATAATGGCGTCTTCATCGTCTTCCAACAACTTTTCCACTGAGGAGCATATCCGAATGCTTCATGAGAAGGGTCGTCTTAAGGAAGAAATCTCCCAACTGCAGGACCAGTTGCAGGAACGTGTGGAGAAGCTGGCCGAGAAGAAATTGCAATACCGCCGTGAACGACAACGCCTTCAGCAAATCATTCTGGACCTGAAAAGGGAGAACTCTGAACTGTACGTTGACTGGGACATTGCCGTGGAGGTCTCAGACCGGTTTCACGTCCGTCTTTTGGAACATGAGGACGAGATTCAACGGCTCCGTCAGCTTCTCGCTTCTGTACCCCCATCCTAAGGCTGTACTTTTCCTTTTCTATGCTTGTGATTTGTGTCTCTGTAATTGCTAATGTTCTGCAAAGATGTCTACTTGTATTTTTCTTGTTTTTAATGGAAGTTCTTTTAATTATCAATAGGCACATTCGTCAATATTTTGGGTATCTCTCATTTATTACTCCTGCCGTGGACTGCAAATTTATTCAACTGCGAATTTATTCAATCAAATAAATATAAGACATTACAATTAGGAGTTAAATTTTCGTAAATTGACAACGTTCCAAACGCGAGGGACTGCCGTGCCATCCAGCTCCTCGAGATAGGACCTGAATAATTCGGAAGGGTCCCTGCCACGCGGCATCCAATTTCCCCTTGGACTTCCCTAAATCAGATCTTCTTAAGATCAGGTCTCCTACCTGGAACTGTCTTTTCACAGCAGATCTATCATACATGGCCTTTACTCGCCCTTTGATATGGGCCATCCTTGTTGCAGCCCTGTCCCTTTTTTCTTCGACTAAGTCCAGAGCATCTTGCATCAAAGACTCGTTCTGTTTCTCATCGAAGTTCTGAATTCGATGAGTCTCCATGCTAATCTCTGCAGGTATCACAGCGTTCATACCATAGACCAGGCTAAAAGGCGTTTCCCCCGTGCTCACCTTAGGGTTAGTTCTATAGGCCCATAAGACCGTGCTCAACTCACCCACCCATTTGCCCCCAGCTCTGTCCAAACGAGTTTTGATCCCCTGGACCAGTATGTGATTGGTGACCTCTACCTGTCCATTAGCTTGGGGATGGTAAACAGAGGTAAAGTGATGATCAATTTTCATTTTCGAACACCATGCCCTGATTCTAGAGCCCATGAACTGTGTTCCATTATCTGAGACCAGAATTCTCGGGACGCCATACCTACATACCACATTTTTCCATAGGAATTTCATAACTGTGTCTTCGGTAATTTTGGCCAAGGCCTCCGCTTCTACCCATTTACTGAAATAATCGATTGCTACTATCGAGAACTTCTTTTGAGCGGGGGCCATGGGAAAGGGACCGACCAGATCTATTCCCCATTTCGCGAATGGGCAAGGGGAGCTCATCGTCATGAGCTCCTCGGCAGGCCTGTGTATTAGCGTTGAATTTTTCTGGCATTTCTCACATGCGCGCACAAAATTATCCGCCTCTTCTCGTAGATGGGGCTAGAAATACCCTGCTCGTAAGATCTTACTTGACAGAGCTCTGGCACCCATGTGGTTACCACAACATCCCTCATGGATTTCTCTAAGGACCAGAACTCCTTCCGTTCTGCTTAAACATCTCAGAAGAGGCTGACCAAATCCTCTTCTAAATAATTCTCCCTTATTTAAACAAAATCTAGCAGACCTGGTTCGTACCTTTGCAACCTCTTATTTATCATTTGGTAAGACTCCCTGTTCCAGATATGTCTTTATGGGAGAGCACCAATCATCTCTCTCCATAACTGAGCCTACCTGCTCTGTCCCGAATTCTCCACCCGCCTGGAGCAAGGTAATCACCTTCTCTTGACAATCTGAAGCCGAGCTGGCCACCTTTGCCAGGAAGTCAGCCCGTCCATTTTCCTCTCTAGGAATCTGGAGGACTGTTAACTCTTTCATTCCCCTGACCAGCTCTCTGAATTTGGCCAAGTACCTCTGCATATGTTCCTCCCTTGTCTCGAATTCTCCGTTAATTTGTTTGCAAATAAGTTGAGAATCGACCTTGGCACATACGTGATCTGCACCCAGGTCTTTCGCCATCTGAATACCTCTTAGAAGAGCTTCGTACTCAGGGGAATTATTAGAGAATGTTGTTTTTAACCGAATAGCAAATTCAGTAGACACGCCTTCTGGATCAATCAGAACAATTCCAGCTCCACAGCCCTGATTACAGACAGAGCCATCCGTGAAGATCGTCCATTTCTTTAGTTCTTCGGGAGGGCCAGTCATTTCTTGCATGAAGTCAGCCAAGGCCTGAGCTTTAATTGTTGTTCTGGTCTCAAAGCTAATATCAAATTCACTTAACTCGATTATCCATCTGACCAGTCTTCCCGACGCCTCTGGCTTATCCATGACCGCCTTCAAAGGCAAATTCGTTCGTACAATTATGCTATGCGAAAGGAAATACGGGCGTAATTTCCGGGCCGTTCCTACGAGGGCCAGTACAGCCCGTTCTACCTCTACATACCTTACTTCGGCATCATGCAAGACCTTGCTCCAGTAATAAACTGGTTTCTGCATCCTCCCCTCTTCTCGAAGTAAGACAGAACTAACTGCCTGTTGCCCTACTGACAAGTACAAAATGAGAGGTTCTCCTAGGACAGGCTTTGTTAGCAAGGTCATGCTAGCTAAATGCTCCTTCAATGCTATAAATGCTTCCTCACACTCATCGTTCCACTGAAATCTTGCTTTCTTCCTTAGAGCTTGAAAGAATGGTAAACTCCTTTCTGCAGACTTGGACACAAATCTACTTAACGCGTTAATACGTCCTGCTAAGCATTGCATTTCTTTCACATTCCTAGGCGCCCGCATGTCCATAATTGCTCTGATCTTCTCGGGATTTGCCTCGATACCCTTCTCCGTGACCATGTATCCCAGGAACTTGCCAGCTCTAACTCCGAATGTGCATTTCCTGGGATTAAGCTTCATCCTATACCGCCGCAGAGTATCAAAGATCTCCCGCAGGTCTTCCACATGCGACGTTGCTTTAACGCTCTTAACCAGCATATTGTCCACGTAAACTTCCATGTTCCACCCAATTTGATTCTTAAACATCTTATCAACCAAACGTTGATAAGTGGCTCCTGCATTTTTCAAACCAAAAGGCATCACAACATAGCAATACGTCCCCTTTGGGGTAATAAAGCTGACCCGCTTCCATTCATCTCTGGCTAATCTAATCTGGTGATATCCTTGGGATGCATCCATCATACTTAAGAGCTCACATCCAGCAGTAGAGTCGACGAGCTGGTCGATTCTAGGTAAAGGATAGTGATCTTTCGAGCAAGCACGATTGAGATTCCTGAAGTCGATGCACATGCGCCAGTCCTCCTGAGTTTTGGGAACCAAGAAAGCATTAGAAAGCCATTCAGGGAATTGTATTTCCTGGATATGCTTAGCCTTTAACAGTTTTTCCACCTCGGCCTCTATGACAGCCTCCTTCTCCGGCCCGAAATTGCGTTTCTTTTGCTTTACTGGCTTTGCATCCGAGCTGATGTTGAGGTGGTGCTCTGCCACCTCCAGGTCGATCCCTACCAGATCTTCTGGGGACCAAGCAAACACATCCGCGCTACTTCTCAATAGTGCAACTAGATCTGTCAAGGTTTCCGGACTGAGGGTTGTCCCTACTCGAAGGACCCAGCTCTCATCCCCTGGGATTACTTCGACCATCATCAACCCTTCCTCTCTATTGGCCAAATCCGCCCTTGGCGGTTCTACTCTAGCCCTTTTGCTCTGTCTTTCTTCCTCCTCATTCCTCCTGATGCACTCTACGTAAGTCTGTCGTGAGGCATACTGGTCACCCCTGACCTCTCCCGTTCTGTCTTCCGTCGAAAACTTCATCTTCATGTGAAAGACAGATATAACAGTCTGGAACTGGCTCAAGGATGGTCGGCCCAACATGACATTATAAGAAGAAGGTGCATCCGTGACCAAGAAACGCACCGTTCTTGTCACCCTATACGGCACTTCTCCTAACGTCACAAGGAGCCTCACCGCTCCCAAGGGCTTCAGGGCTCCCCCCGCAAAACCAACTAGGGAGGTGGTGACCTCTTCCAGCTCAACGTTTATTTTCAACTGTCTAAAGCAATCATAAAACAAAATGTCGGCAGAACTCCTAGTATCCACGAAAATTCTATGGACATTATAATTAGCAATGGTTGCAGTTATAACCAGGGCATCCATGTGAGGGGCTAGAATACCATCGCCGTCTTCTGACCCGAAACAGATGTTAGGGGTAGAGGTCATTTGTCCCACGTCACGTGATTTTCGAACTAGGTCTCTTGCAGCTCTGACATAATTGTGTTGTGTCCGCTTGGAATGCTCCTCAAATTCTCCTCCGGTAATCATCTGGATTTCTCCATGGATGACCTGGGTCTGATCAGATCTTCTCACCTCAGTACGCACTCTATCTTGGCTGCCCCTATTCGTCAGGGACCGATCATAATTCTTCTTGCCAGACCTGGATTCCTCCCTCCTTATCCGAACATACTCCTTTAAATGCCCAGCATGAACTAGCCTCTCCAACTCATCCTTTAGATGGGTACACTGGTCAGTGTCGTGCCCATACTCGTTGTGGAAGCGACAGAAACGATCTGATTTTTCCTTCCTGGGCCTCTGCGAGTAGGTCTTTGGCCACTTTAGGTCTGGATGCTTCTCAATTGCCTGTAAGATTTCTCCCTGTGGGGTTGCCAAAGGAGTGTACTTATCAAAGCGAGGCCTCCCTCCAGACAGGTCTGGCCTAAGCTTTTTTATAGCTCCCTTTTCCTCGCGATCATGCATTTCCCTCTTCCTTTCTCCCTCATCTTTGATCCTCGAAGCTTCTTCCAAATAGATAAATTTTTCCGCTCTTTCCAAGAGCTCCCCAAATTTCAGAGCTGGTTTTACCACCAGCGACTGAAAGAAATCCCCTCGTCTCAAACCTTGCGCTAGAGCATTCACCAACAGCTCTTCAGACGCAGAGGGCACCTCTAACTTAGCGGTTGTAAACCTGCTGATATAAGCACGGAGGCTCTCATTCTCTTTTTGCTTTAAACTGAAAAGTTCAAGCGGCATTTTCTGATACTTTCTACAGCTCATGAACTGGTGTAAAAAGGCTGAGCTGAATTCGTCAAAATTGCTAATAGACCTTGGCGGCAGCTGACTAAACCAGAGCTGCGCTGATTTAGTAAAAGTCATCGGGAAGACCCGACACATGACAGCGTCCGAAAATTTATGTAGAGCTGCCGCGATCTCGAAGAGACTGAGGTGGTCCCACGGGTCTGTGGTTCCATTGTACTCGAAGCCTAGGGAGCAATATGAAGCCGGCACATCAACTCGCATAACTTCCTCCGTGAACGGCGTACCCCTTCTTGCTGGAATCACACTGCCAGTTGCCATTTTTCTCTTAAACTCCCTCACTTCTTTTTGCAAACTCTGCATCTGTGCAGCCAGACCTGTATTAGTCTGGCCTGAAGTCTCACTGTCAGAGGTGGAGAAGTGCTCTTCCCCATCATGTAAGGGAGCCCGATCCGCATGCTGTCCTCGCAATGGCTCTGTTCCCGCCACCGGGACAGTCTGTGCTGGTGGTGTGTTGAATGGCGGCGTCGCCATCTCCGCGAACTTCTTTTCTACCGCCGTCTCCACGGCTTTGCCGATTAGCTCCGAGAGCTGCAAAAGGAAGGATTCATTAAATGAACCACCCGTGGCTGGCATAGATCTACTGAGCGGGGGCGGCGTAGCGCCTGGCGCGGTCCCTGTCGACGGCGCTGTCTCTCCTGGCCCCATCGCCGACATATCTGTCGACCTAGGCATCCCCCATGGCGCGGCGGAACTAGGGATTCCTCCGAGCTCACCCACCAAGTTCCGTCGTAAACCGTCTGAAGCCATGAAATGAACAGAAAATCTCACGTCTTAACTTGATCGCTTTTCCCACAGACGGCGCCAATTGTTTCAGCCCAAAAGGTGAACTACCTGAATAACACTTGAAAGCACAAGAGCTTCCTGAACCTACACCACAAAAACAGATTAGAAAGGACCACCGGTGGTTTTCCGGTGGAAACCTCTCTGATGCTTAAGTCAGTAAGCGTTTGAGGTGTTTTACCAGAAAATAGGAAGGAATGCTTCAAGAGAATGACATACCTCTCCCAGCCTTGGGGCTGAGATATTTATAGCTTTTCCTAGTGGGGACCCCGGCCGGGATCCGAGGAGCACACGCCGCGAATCTCGGGCCGTTATGAAACAAATTCTGACAAGTGGTCCCACTTGTCTCTCCCTGGGGAGTCTGAGAAACAGGTCTTCCTCCACTCCGTGTTATCTTAGCTCTGAGATTTCAGCAAAATTCAAGGAGCCAGACCTGTAGTCATCCAGCTCTTTTGCCTCTTATGTTCCTGCCTTTCAAAAGATCAAGTCTTGCTATAGTGAGGATGAGCTCTATTTCTTAGAGGGCTTAACAAGGTCTGCAACCCAGAACCAGGCTAAACGCCAGTCCCCGAAACTTCGGCTCGGCATAATCCTCAGGCTTAGTAATCTCCTCAAGATGGCTACTTTCAGGAGGGGACACGGGCGATAATCACCTCTCCCTGATATTCCTGGCGTCGGCAGGAGGATTATTTAGATCTTTCTCTAAGACAAAGCTGCTCTAACCCTCCCTTAATGTGTCTAATTACTCTAAGTCAGAGCTACCCCAAACCGGGTCTGGCGTAAATATATTGCCCTATCACTTAGTATGAAAAAATCATTCAAAAGGTGATCTATAAGGTGAGAAAAAATAAAAAATAGCATTAAATCAGAAAAAAAATAATATCTTTATTGGCCCGAGTAAACCATTCAAACTTTCAAGAAGAAACCTCGTCGTTAGGGCCATCCAAAGGTTTACACTAATTAGGATGTGAGAAATGAATGCAACATATAATAAGCTTAACACAAATAAAATTTTTGATATCACTAACATTGTGAGAAATTTTGATTATATTTTCTTATTGTAGAATAAATCAAAGCAGTTTTGGCTCAACTCAAGTACCAAATTACCAGATACTAGAGAAGCCTTCGCGCAGTTAAAGTAATGAATGAAGCATTGCCTCTGAATTCATATCTTTTGGATACCTGACGTACAAATGTTAAGATTTTTCATACAGAAATGTAATCAAACAACATAAATACATGAAACACTTCAAAAAAAGTAAGAACTATAATAATAATCACTTTGTATTCCAAAGAAAGTTGAGTTTTTAGCTTCAAGAATATGAAGCAGCCACTCATTGTAATAAGTATCAGGGGACATAATAATCCACATCATAATATTTCCAAGAAATACAAAAAGGTCCAGCAATAAAATTGATCCTCTGAAAGGTGTAATAACTCTAGAGGAAGCCATTGATCAATCATTAGTTTATCATCTCTAAATAAAATCTAATTTTTATTTCATATCCAATCACAATCTTAAATTCATCTATCCAATTTTAATAATAATAATATATAATTAAACATCATTATTCTCTAGCATATGCAAAGAGAAAATTTGCTTTTTTAGTCCATTACATTGTCAATTCTCCAAAAAAAGACGATACGTTGTTAGGTGCTCCATTTTCTTTTTCAGCCAATTTCATTCTTTTAACTAATTGTGGAAGAATTTGGAAGTTGATCCGTTTTGTGGATTGTATGATGGTCATTGAGGAATACTTAGGCTTAGAGGGTGGTCCGTCGACCATGGAAAAGTTGAAAGGGGCCCACTGGAAGCTTCTTGTTCATATCTCTCATCATTGAGCCCTTAGAGTGATAGTAAGTAGAGTGATAGTAAGTCTGATTATCCTTGTCTTTGTTTATGTCTCGGGTTGGAACAAATTACTATAATGCGTCCCCGCCTGCGGATTAGTCGACATTTTGTACAATATCAAAACACCTACACTAAGTTGATAAAATTATCTAAAAAGGTACAAAATTATCCCGATCTAGTTTTTTTGCTGATGAGGCGTGATTCAATACTTTCGTATCATTTTTCTTTAATTTTAAACATTAATTGAAGAAAAATACCTGAGAAAGAAATTCATCTTGGGTCCATTATATTGGCCACATTTCAAAAAAAGTACGTGACATTGGCCATCGTCAAACCACATCCGCTAAGTGGGCAAATTAATCAAAAAATGTCCAAAAAGAAGTTTGATCGGGATTTTTGCTAACGAGCAGTGGTACTATATTTTCTTATCATTTTTCTTATAATTATAAACATTAAAATTTGTTTTGCCCTCTCTTTTTTTCCGTTTTTCTTTTATTTTTCCTTTAATCTAATCAATGAAATATGAATTACTAAAGAATTATTAAAAACCTGAGATAAATATAAAAACATAAAATAAATATTAGGCAATTATAAAATAAATACATAAATTTATAATAGAAAATGATTATTAATAATAAAAAATTAGCTAATACAATTAGATATAAATATAAAACCATAAAATAAATTATAAAACATATATAAAGTTTTATATGAATAAAATTAGATTTATTCATACAAATATCAATATTTTTAATAATTTTTTAAAATTCATTTTATATTTTTATAGTTATTTCTAATTTTATTAACTTTTATTAATTAAAATCTTATTAATAATAAAAATTATAAAATTTTTATATTTATTTTATAATTTTGTAAGATCTACTTTATATTTTTATATTTATCACTGATTTTCTTAATTTTTTATCAATAAAATATATTAATTTGATTCAAGGAAAAAAAATGAAGGGCAAATAGGATTTTGTCTGCAATTTAATGTATAAAATTAATGAGAAATTGTAAAAAAATATAGAATAACGCCACTTCAGAAAAATGTCTCAATCAAGCTTTTTTTGACCATTTTTGTTGAATTGGCCAACTTAGCAGATGTGGTATGATGGTCAATGTCACGTACTTTTTCTTAAATGTGGCCAATATAATGGACTAAAATGAATTTATTTATCAAGTTGTTTTGTTCAATTAATGTTTAAAATTAAAGAAAAAAATGATAACAAAGTATTGAATCATGCCACATTAGCAAAAAAACCCGATCGGGATAATTTTGTACCTTTTTTAATAATTTTATCAATTTAGTATTAAATGTTTTGGTACTAGACAATATCATTGTCCTTTTTTGAAAAGTGGACTATATAATGGAAAAAAAAAATAATTTTCCCATATGAAAACATACAAATTGGAAATATATCCAATCTCGGGTCAACAAAGCTCAAATTAAAGTAGGCCTCTTCAGAGTTTCATTGGCGAAATGCGCGCATTCCAAAGACCCACATCCAAGCTCCACAACCTTACTTCCAGTCGATCTCCATAGCATAGCCATTGATGTTCCAAAAGCATTGTAGACTAATCACCATCCTCAAACAACATTGTTTTCTATCGTACTATTAATCAAAGAAAAAATGAAAAAACGGAGAAAAGGCTCCTTTCTCTCTCCTATATTTTTTCCGGCCACTTTGAATCCCCGCCGGGCTCATGGCGTCTTCAAGYCGCCGTCCGGCTGTCACCTTCTCGCCGGAGTACGCTCCACTGATTCCGACGGTTTTCCGACAGCTCCCCGGCCAAGCGCCTGTCACAACCCCGTCTCCTCCGCAGTTTACCGGCGTTGCCAACCCACCGTCGCGCTCCTTACTGCAATTATCGCCGGCTTTCCTTCAATTTTCCGGTCATGCGCCTGCGCCGGCGCTACCCTTGCTTCAACTGCCGTCTGGTTCGACGTCACCCTTGGCCTCCACTGTCCCCGTCATGGCTGTTTCCCTACAAACCCCCTCCACTTCGATGCAACCGCCCAGGCCGCCGACCTTGACTTTCTCATGCTTCTCCAACTGCAACTCTGGGACCCCGTCACCTGCCGTTTTGTCTCCGCCGATTGTTGCAGCGCCGCCGCCATCCCTTTCTCTCTCCGGGACCCCGTCAACCACAGTTTCTTCTACGCCGACTGTTGCGGCACCGCCGGCAACCCTTTCTCTTCAAACCCCCATCTTTTTCGGCTCTCTACCGGCGGGTATGTCTTGGCCAACTCTTGCGCCGACGAATGGTCTCTCCGACTGCATCCCTCTGGTCGTTTCGGCACCCACACGACGGCGCTGCCGCCTGCTGCGAGGTTCCCGGTCACCTCTCCTCCCGCTCATCCTCCTTTCCAATTTCCTCCGCAGCCAGGCTCGCCGGCCAGATCACGTCATTTTCCTGCAGTCTCTTCTCTTTCCTCGTCTTTTGACCCGTCTACGTCAAGTCATTTTCTTGCGGTCAACTCTCCTTTTCCGTCTGCGGCGCTGACTTCGCACCTAGTCCCTACCAGCATTTCTCTACTTAATCCAACGAGGGGCATTTATCTTGGCAGGCTCCAACCTCTCATGCAGCCCATTTACCTCTTGGAGGCCCACCCACGGCGACTGATAATTTGGGCCCTGCTGGTCAGCCCAACACCCCCATTTTATTTGGGCCACACCTTGCACACACTCCCCCTCCCCACCCTTGCAATGGCCCAACTTTACTTGCGCCTCACCCCTTAACCCCCACACCCCCCCTCACCCTTGTAGCGGGGGCCCATGTTCCCGGGGCCCAGCCGTCCAGACGCCCCCTACCCGCCCAATCCCCCCCGACGGGCTTTTCCTTCGGTGCCCCTCCTATTAAAGACTACTTTTCGGTTACCATAGACGAATCCCGTTATCAAAGTCACGTTTCGAAACTATGTGACTTCTTCATAAGCCGTCTCCTTCAACCAAAAGGCTCAAAACCCCTCTCACTTGAAGGTTGCAAGGCCGCCCTGACCTCTACTTGGGAAACCACTACTTCGTGGAGTTTGTCCACTTGGGAAAGGTTTTTTTAGCATCTCATTCTCCTCGGCCAACAATAGGGCGCGTGCGTTTGCCAGATCCACTTGGAAATTCGGCTCAAGCTCAATTCGTCTTTTCACCTGGACACCGGACTTCAACCCCTACAAGGTCCCCTCGGCTTCGTCTCAGATTTGGATTCGCATTTACGAATTACCTACTGAATACTGGGATCACTCTTTCATCTTTGATATCGCTAGAGTCGTAGGAACTTCTTTACAAATTGATGAGCGGTCTATTAATGGCTCGGTGGGCCATTTTGTTCGTGTTTTGGTCGAGATTAACCTTGAGAATACCCTACACGAGACGGTTATGATCGAGCGTAAAGTTTACAGCGGGTACATCTCCATTGGTTATGAGAACCTGCCCAATTTTTGCTCCTTTTGCAAAACGGTTGGGCACCTGGTTGGCTCTTGTCCTTCCTATAAATCCCGTAACGCTCAAAATGTTAACGGGAATGATTGTCGTACAGTTAATTCTTGCCCTTCTTACAAATCCATTGACATCCAAAATGTTAACAGGGATGATTGGCATATGGTTAACACCAGACACCGTCGACGTTTGGACTCTAGGGAGGCTAAAGCCCGTACTCGTACGGATCCTCACCCAACTCCGGACCCCACTCAGGCCCCCTTGACGACTTCTAACGCTTTTAACGTGTTACAGTCCAATGTCGATATGGAGTCTCCGATTCACCCCCCCTCCGGTGTCTCCCTCGGGCCTCGTTTCCGAAAACCCTATTCCGAAACCCACTGCTGCTCCTGCTTCCTCTTCTGTCTCGGTTGAGAAGAGGCCACTCTTATCTCTGTTCGAGATGGGTTCTCAGTCTCACCCCTCTTAGGTTTCTCCCCCGGGTCCCGATTCTGGAAACTCTATTCCAAAATCCACCAAAGCTCTCGTTTCCTCATCCACCTCAAATGAGAAGAGGCAGCTCTTATCCCTCCCCTCGTCTTCAACCGTTTGCAGATCGACTGAGATTGTTTGTGACACCTCTCGACAGCTTGTGCTTTATGAGGATCCTGCTTATTCGAGCATGAGTTCTGTTGATCAGGTGGACATGGGTTCTTCGGATAAGGTTTCTCCCTCGGCGCAACATACTCTAACAGCCTATCTTGAACGTGAAGAAGGCATTATAGTGGATGATTCGAATATTGGCAGCCAACATCGCACCCCTCTTTTTCGTAAGCCTGCCACTAATCGAGAAATAATTGATATAATTAAAAAATTACAACAGGAATCTTCTACTCCTTTCACTGTTGACGATACAAAATCCTCTCCCGCCCTCCACCTCATGAGTATTGCTGCTAGTCAATCTTGGGCGAATTTCGCTGATGATGAAGATGCTACTCCTATACGCAGAGTTTCAAAGAGTTCGCTTAAGAGGGGATTTCTTGTGAAGCGTTAATTTCTCTATTTTCGTTTGTCAAATGAAGAATTATTTAGAGTATGATTGGTCGCGTAGGGGATTCGGTCCCCCCAAACTTTTTTTTTTTATGCCAATTGGTTGTGTAGGGGACTCGGCCCCCCATATCTCTTTCTCCTTTTTTAATATATTTTTCGAACCTTTAAAAAAATAAGAAATCTCTCCGATCTCACCAAGTCATTTGAGTAGATAGGATATATAAGATTACAATTGGTCATATTTAAATAGTCTACCTGATTTTCAAAATCCACCTGCTAAGAATTGTTATGTATGGCCATTTATAATTTAAACATATTAGAAAATACTATTAATCATGACAATGAGTTACTTCATAAATAACAAATCAACAATACTCAACAAACAAAAGAGCTTCTCTTAATTAATTCTTTATTGTATTATTGACGACAATTTATAAAATAAAACATTTACGTATTGAAAACATAAATACAGATCTTACATAAATAAAATTTAAAAAAAGGGCATGATTAAATTTTATAAGTTGTGACCTCGGTTGGAGGGTATTTTTTCACAAATAATTGGGCTTTTTGCAATTAGGTTGAACCTGAAGTGTAGTTTTCACAATTATTGGCAGGACGATCAGATACTTTGAAAGGAAGTCAGTAATGTACCTACGCTGAGTTGGTGCGTTCACGAGCAAAATGTCCTTCGACACCAAACTTGTAGCATGAACTAGCAGCTGTTGTGTTATATGTATCCACCCCATAGGATGCCATGCAAGCCTACACGAGTAAGAAACAATGAGATAATCAATTTAAAACATCAAGCCTCCGATGTTTTAATACGCATTCTCAAGCGTACTAGATCAACATATCCATTATAATTTAGCCAACTCATAATCGAAAGTACAACCCAACCTCAATCCCCTAACATCATCAACACTAGCTGCAGACAAAATCTGTTTTCAAATTTTTTTTTTTTTTTCATTTCTCTTCCAAAGTTTACTTCATAGCAAATCTCACTGACGCTGATATAATAAAAATAATAATAACTAAATCATAAAGGTAGTTAGTCCCAATTCAGAAGAACATTATCACCAAAAGTTACAAAATTGTAAAGGCGGCGGGTACCCCTAGAATATCCAGTAATCATCAATCAAGGATAAAGAGTTACCAATACATACTTGGCCCAAAGCCAACTCTCTGAATTACATGTCTATCTTGATATCAATTATATGAAATACAGAAAAAGAAAAAAAAAACAGGTATTTCCTTTTGCAACAAGTGTGATCTTTGATAAAATGTTGATAAATCTTGTAATAGTAAGCGAAAAAATAAATGAAAATATTGTCTCAGTTGGGTTATTTGAAAATGAAGTTACATGTCTATGTTGATATCAATTATATGAAATACAGAAAGAGAAAAAAAAAACAGGTATTTCCTTTTGCAACAAGTGTGATCTTTGATAAAATGTTGATAAAAGTGTAACCTTTGAATAATCTTAATAAAATCTTTAGATTTTTGTCTGAGAATTCTTGATCAGTCCTCAGTTTTTGTTTTGTGTT
>BMAC01000772.1:324897-343385 GCA_014905375.1 Phtheirospermum japonicum
TAAACATATTAGAAAATACTATTAATCATGACAATGAGTTACTTCATAAATAACAAATCAACAATACTCAACAAACAAAAGAGCTTCTCTTAATTAATTCTTTATTGTATTATTGACGACAATTTATAAAATAAAACATTTACGTATTGAAAACATAAATACAGATCTTACATAAATAAAATTTAAAAAAAGGGCATGATTAAATTTTATAAGTTGTGACCTCGGTTGGAGGGTATTTTTTCACAAATAATTGGGCTTTTTGCAATTAGGTTGAACCTGAAGTGTAGTTTTCACAATTATTGGCAGGACGATCAGATACTTTGAAAGGAAGTCAGTAATGTACCTACGCTAAGTTGGTGGCGTTCACGAGCAAAATGTCCTTCGATGCCACACTTGTAGCATGAACTAGCAGCTATTGTGTTATATGTATCCACCCCATAGGATGCTATGCAAGCCTACACGAGTAAGAAAACAATCAGATAATCAATCCTAAAACATCAAGCCTCCGATGTTTTTAATACGCATTCTCAAGCTTACTAACTCAACATATCCATTATAATTTAGCCAACTCATAATCGAAAGTACAACTCAACCTCAATCCCCTAACATCATCAACACTAGCTGCAGACAAAATATGTTTTTCAAATTTTTTTTTTTTTTTTTCATTTCTCTCCAAAAGTTTTCTTCATAGCAAATACTCATGACGCTATAAATAATAATAACTAAAATCATAAAGGTAGTTAGTCCCAATTCAGAAGAACATTATCACCGAAAGTTACAAAATTGTAAAGGTGGCGGGTACCCCTAGAATATCCAATAATCATCGATCAAGGATAAAGAGTTACCAATACATACTTGGCCCAAAGCCAACTCTCTGAATTACATGTCTATCTTGATATCAATTATATGAAATACAGAAAAAAAAAAAAAAAAAAAAAGGTATTTCCTTTAGTAACATTTTTTTTTACCTTAAAAAAGATTGAGGGAAGTCAATAGTATCGGATGCAGTTACATAAAATGTTGATAAAAGTGTAATCTTTTAATGATCTTAATAAAAATCTTTAATTTTTTTAAGAGAATTCTTAATTAGTCAAAAAAAAATTTTAATTAACACTATTAGACTCGTCAGCTTCACATCTTGCAGTGTGGGATCATTTGGGGAAAAAAGAAGTTTCATCAAGTTTTAGACGATTCAATAATCTATTCACGTTCCAAAAGCTCTTTATCCAAACTTTAATGCCGAATTTTCTACTTATTGGTTCCTAAGATGACCACACAAAAGTTGTAAGATACATAATGAGATTTTCATATGGAAAAAGCAATATGAAATTTAGATGATGAGAAAGGGAGTTTTTAGCAGAAAATATTGAAGGGTTATTGATCATTCTTTAGTACCTGAATTATACACTTGATTGATTTTTGAATTTTTTCCTTTTTTTTCAAGTTGAAATATGTACCAACTTATCCAATTCGTCAAATCTATATGCTGAATGGTCAATAATAGATATGAGATACAGCACTATAAAAAACCTTATAATTCAGGTACTAAACGATCAATAACCCATTAGAAAACCTACACCCAATCTTTAGTTTATACCTTGGGAAAATGCTCCTTCAGAAATGGTGGTTAAAAGGCTATTCTTTTTCACTAATATTGAGACCAACAATGTCCCATGGTTTAAAGTTAAAAAGATATGTTGGGCTTTTCCAGGAAAGTAAAATACAAGTGCATTATACAGCATTAGTCAAATTCAATCTCAATCTTATCTCTTCTTTGGCAGCCTACTTTTTCTTCACCATCAAATATCACATACTAGGGTACAGGGTTTGTCAAATACTGAAAGCGCAGTAAATAATGACGAATTAATGAAATATTGCAGTGTTGCCGCTTAGATCACAATGATTGTGCAATTTACCAAATTATATCTTAGTATAAAACTATATGTCAGGCAAAAAGATGGCAGGTTTTTGGTTTAAGTCTAATCATGGGAAATTAATTAATTAGATAGACGGGCTAAAGGTAAAACTTATTGCCACAACTATAGCAGGAAACCTCTGTTGTGCAACTTTTTGGCAAATGTAACATTGTGTTTTCTACAAAACAATTCTGATATACTAGAAAAGTAAATAAATCTGAAAAGGCGCATAATAAAGTAATCTACTTAAATATTGACCTTGATGTCATCGGGATTGTAGTCATTTCTGCAACTGAACATAACATACCCCAAATCTCCATATTTTAGATATATCTTTGAACTATTTTATTTCTCAGGACATTCTTTCGCACGAAGCCCCTGTTGCTTGAATATAAAGCAATCACATCCCTGCCCAAATAAATAAATGAGAATATAAAAATAAATAAAGCACTTCACATTAGAGATTAAGCATCAATTCATATAAATATAAGAAGAGACGTAAAATTCAACGCATTTTCCTTTAATTCATATACCAGTTTATCTATTTAAATGAATCACCAATCATACACAAAGATATTTCAGAAGACATATGTGACGGAAGGTATCTTTGCTGGGCCTTAAAATAAGCTCATGCCTCAAGTCCGATGAGGACGATGGCGGAGACAAGTCACGTTCGTGGGCCCCATGGGGTAAGGAGCTACATGCATATCCGTCATAGACGATGCGGATGGGCTGTAACTCAAAGTTCCGATTGGACACGAGGGCCCGTTTCTGCACACGTCACTTTGAGCATAATGAAAACAATGTGGCGCGCCCAGATAAATAAGGAAGAAGTTTTCAAGAAAGATAACAATAATGTTCAACTATGTTAGCATGGGCACAATCTTAAAGAAATGGTAAATTTATAAATGTTCTAAACCAACCTTTCGCATTGACACATTACAAGAGATTGACACTTTTCCTATTATAGTTCAGAAAAATCATCTCACACCATGTCCTTAACTAAAACAAAATGACTGTTCAGTGTAATTCATATTATGAGTTGGTTACAGTTTAGTTGCTTATTTTGCTTCATCTTATTGAAGCTTTATCAATCTGAGACCTGCGCTTCTTACTGAAGCTATATTTGAATCATTTCTCACAAGAAAAACCTATAGAGATCACAAGTTTATGTAATTTTGCATCTTCCTGAAAGAAATATTATGACTGCCCACAAATTCATACTCTTATCTATCTGTTCTTTTAATTATTTGGAGCACAATTATTGTTGTCTGAATATTTTCATCACACACTCGATTTTTTTTACTTCGCTCTCTCTCTCTCTCTGAAGAGAAGATTTTATTTTATTATTACAGTTTCTGGGGAAAAAACAGAAGAGAAAGATGAGTTATACGTTAAAGGGAGTATAAAATAACATAAAATAAAAAAATAAAAATCACAGGATAAAATCAAATATATTGCCTTAATCCAATGAGATATCACATGCAACCAACTAATCTCGCTGGGTTATCCGTTTATAGGGCAACTCTAACTAGTTGGTAGTGAAGCCAGCTCTAAAATTCGGAGAGCTTCTGGAGAGAGTTGAAAAGTATATTCACTTGGAGGAGGACTTGAAAGTCAAGGAGGAAGGAGAAAAGAAAAGGGAGAGGTATGACAGAGAAGATAGGGCAGCGATGAAGAAGCCCAGGCCAGACCTGTCTGGAGGGAGACCCCGTTTTGATAAATATACCCTTCTGGCAACGCCGCAGGGTGAAATTTTGCAAGCAATAGAGAGGCACCCAGAGCTGAAATGGCCTAAGACTTACTCGCAGAAGCCCAGGAAGGAAAGGTCTGACCGATTCTTCCGTTTCCATAATGAGTATGGACATGATACTGACCAATGTACTCATTTGAAGGACGAACTAGAGAGAATGGTTCAGGTAGGGCACCTGGAGGAGTATGTTTGAATGAGGAAGGAGGAAACCAGATCTGGCCGTAGCAGCTATGACCGGTCTCAACAGAATAAGAGAGATCACGATAGGGGTCGTACTGAAGGAAGACGGACTAATCAGGCCCAGGTCATTCATGGAGAAATCCAAATGATTACTGGTGGAGAATTGGAAGAGCATTCTAAGCGGACGCAGCATAGCTACGTTAGAGCTGCAAGAGATTTAGTTTGAAAATCACAAGAGGTTGGGCAAATGGCATCCACGCCAAATATTTGTTTCAGATCAGAAGATGGCGATGGCATTTTGGCCCCTCACATGGACGCTTTAGTTATAATGACTACCATCGCCAATTATAACGTGAGATGAATTTTTGTGGATACAGGAAGTTCCGCTGACATCTTGTTTTATGATTGTTTTCAAAAGTTGAAGTTGGATGTCGAGTTGGAAGAGGTTACTACCTCTTTGGTTGGCTTTGCATTGGGAGCCCTGAAGCCTTTCGGAGCGGTCAATCTCCTCGTGACATTGGGTGAGGAGCCATACAGGGTGACTAGAACGGTACATTTTCTGGTGGTGGATGCGCCATCCTCTTATAACGTTATGCTTGGCCGACCATCCCTAAGCCAGTTCCAGGCCGTGATATCGGTTTATCATATGAAGATGAAGTTTCCGGCGAAAGATGGAACAGGCGAGGTAAGAGGTGATTAGAATGCGTCACGACAGACATATGTTAAATGCATTAAGAGAAATGGTTAGGAGGAAAGACAGAGCAAGAGGGCTCGGGCAGAGCAACCGAGGCTAGACCTGGTTAGGAGAGAAGAATGGCTGATGTTGGTTGAAGTAGTCCCAGGGGATGAAAGCCGACTCCTCCGTGTAGGAACGACCCTCAGCCCAGAAGTACTAACAGAGCTGGTCGCACTATTAAGGGACAGTGTCGATGTGTTTGCCTGGTCTCCCCAAGACCTGGTAGGGATTGACCCAGAGGTAACTGAGCATTGCCTTAACATTAGCCCTGATGTGAAGTCGGTCAAGCAGAAGAAACGTAACTTCGGGCCTGAGAAGGAGGCCATCATTGAGGCTGAGGTGGAAAAGCTGTTAAAAGCTAAGCATATCCAGGAGATACAATTTCCTGAATGGCTGTCCAACGCCGTGCTGGTCCCCAAGACGCATGAGGACTGGCGCATGTGCATTGATTTTCGAGACCTCAATCGTGCCTGCCCAAACGACCACTACCCTCTGCCAAGGATCGACCAGCTGGTCGATTCAACTTCGGGATGTGAGCTACTAAGCATGATGGATGCTTCACAAGGCTATCATCAGATCAGGCTCGCGAAGAAGGACTGGAAGCGAGTTAGCTTCATCACCCCGAAGGGAACGTACTGTTATGTGGTCATGCCATTTGGGCTCAAAAACGCGGGGGCCACGTATCAGCGGTTAGTGGATAAGATGTTCAAAATCCAGCTCGGACGAAATATGGAGGTTTATGTGGACGATATACTAGTGAAGAGTGCGAAGGCAACATCGCATGTGGATGACTTGAGGGAGACCTTTGATACCCTGAGGAAATATAGGATGAAGCTTAACCCCAAGAAGTGCATGTTCGGGGTCAGGGCTGGAAAATCCCTGGGCTACATGGTCACAGAAAAGGGTATTGAAGCTAATCCTGAGAAGGTAAAAGCCATTATGGACATGCAGGCTCCCAGAAATGTTAAAGAAATGCAGTGCTTAGCAGGACGAATCAATGCCTTAAGCCGGTTTGTATCCAGATCTGCGGAGAAAAGTTTGTCATTCTTTCAGGCCTTGCGAAAGAAAGCCAAATTTCAATGGAGCGGTGATTGTGAAGAAGCATTTAAACTATTGAAGGAACATTTGGCTAGCATGACCTTTCTCACAAAGCCTGTTCAAGGGGAGCCTCTCATCTTGTACCTATCGGTTGGGCAACATGCGGTCAGCTCTGTCCTACTCCGAGAAGAGGGAAAAATATAGAGGCTGATCTACTATTGGAGCAAGGTCTTGCATGATGCTGAGGAGAGATACGTTGAAATAGAATGAGCAATGCTGGCCCTGGTTGGCACAGCTCGCAAGCTGCGTCCATACTTCCTCTCTCACAAAATAATTGTGCGAACCAACCTGCCATTGAGAGCTATAATGGATAAGCCAGAAATTTCGGGAAGGCTGGTCAAATGGATAATAGAGCTCAGCGAATTCGACATCACGTTTGAAGCCAGAACTGCAATCAAAGCTCAGGCGTTGGCCGACTTTATACAAGAGATGGCTTGCCCCCCTGACGAGGTTAAAGAATGGACGATCTCTACGGATGGCTCTGTTGGTAACCAGGGCTGCGGTGTTAGAATTGTCCTGATAGATCCTAATGGTGTGTCTACGGAGTATGCCATACGTCTGAACTATACGCTGTCCAACAATGCAGCTGAATATGAGGCCCTTCTAAGAGGAATCCAGATGGCGAAAGACTTGGGGGCAGAGCGGGTGTGTGCTAGGGTGGATTCCCAGCTCGTTTGTAAGCAAATTAGCAGAGAATTTGAGACAAGGGAAGAGAGCATGCAGAAATATTTGGCTAAGTTCAGAGAACTCACCAGGGACATGAAGGGCTTGACGGTCCTCCAGATTTCTAGAGAAGAGAACGGAAGAGCTGATTATTTGGCGAAGGTAGCTAGCTCAGCTATGGATTGCCGGGAAAGGGTGATTACCCTGATTTGGTCGGCCCCTTTCCCATGGCTCCCGCCCAAAAGAAATCTTTGATAGTAGAAATTGGTTATTTTAGCAAATAGGTGGAAGCCGAGGCCTTGGAAAAAATTACAGAGGATAAGGTCATGAAATTCTTGTGGAAAAATGTTGTGTGCAGATGTTGCGTCTCCAGAATCCTGGTCTCAGATAATTGCACCCAGTTCATGGGTACCAGAATCAGAGCTTGGTGTGCGAAGATGAAAATTGACCAGCACTTCACATCTGTCTACCATCCCCAGGCTAACGGTCAAGTAGAGGTCACCAATCGCATATTAGTGCACGGGATCAAGACACGTCTAGAGAGAGCTGGAGGCAGATGGGTGGATGAGCTGAATTTAATTTTATGGGCATACAAAACTAATCCCAAGGAAATCACAGGAGAAACGCCTTTCAGCCTAGTTTATGGTATGGATGTTGTGGTGCCTGCCGAGATTAGCATGGAGACTCATCGAGTTCAGAATTTTGTCGAAAAACAGAATGAGCTGTTAATTCAAGATGCTTTGGACTTAGTAGAGGAGAAAAGAGATAGAGCTGCTGTCAGAATGGCACAAATCAAAGGGCGATTAAAAGCAGCTTACGATAAATCTGTGGTCAAAAGGCAGTTCCAGGTGGGAGATCTGGTTCTGAGAAGAGCTGATTTGGGAAAGGTAAAAGGAAAATTAGACGCCGCGTGGCAAGGACCGCTCCGAGTCATCCAAATTTTAACGGGAGGCGCTTATAAATTGGAAGAGTTGGATGGGACCGAGATCCCCCATGTTTGGAATATTGCTAATTTACAAAAAATTTATGCATAGTTGTAATTTCTTGATGTTTATTTGCCTTATTGAATAAGATTGCAGGTTTATTCTCGTTCAACAGTTTAAGTACGTGTTCATAATTAAGCCAGGATTGGCTAAGGGCGGCTGCCCATGATTTCGCCTGACCTGATTGTCAGTTTAAGCCAGGATTGATTACGGGCAGATGCCCTCGATTTCCTGACCTGATTGTCAGTTTAAGCAAGGATTGGCTAAGGGTGGATGCCCTCGATTTCCTGACCTGATTGTCAGTTTAAGACAGGATTGGCTACGGGCGGATGCCCTCGATTTTCTGACCTGATTGTCAGTTTAAGTAAGGATTGGATAAGGGTGGATGCCCTCAATTTCCTGACCTGATTGTCAGTTTAAGCCAGGATTGGCTAAGGGTGGATGCCCTCGATTTCCTGACCTGATTGTCAGTTTAAGCCAGGATTGGCTAAGGGCGGATGCCCTCGATTTCCTGACCTGATTGTCAGTTTAAGCCAGGATTGGCTAAGGGTGGATGCCCTCGATTTCCTGACCTGATTGTCAGTTTAAGCCAAGATTGGCTAGGGGTGGATGCCCTCGATTTCCTGACTTGATTGTCAGTATAAGCCAGGATTGGCTAGGGGCGGATGCCCTCGGTTTCCTGACCTGATTGTCAGATTAGGCCAGGATTGGCTACGGGTGGATGCCCCGAATTTTCTACCCTGACTGGCAATTCAAACCAGTCCTATTTAAAAAGTAGACGCTTGTATTTCCAGACCTGGTTGTCAAGAAACACCAGGATTGACCTAGAACAATCGTCCGTTAAATATTCTAGCTTGCCTGAACAGGTACGCCGAGACGACCCACGTTAATGCCTAACCTGATTATCAACCCAAAGCTTGTGAAATGCTTGCCCTGGTTGATCAACCCCAAGCAAGACCCGGTTAAAATCGGAGTCTTTAGAAGGTAAGTCCAAAAACACAATCCGCGAATTTTGAATAGAAAAGATCGATTAAAAGAAAATCTTTCATGTTTATCATGGTATCTTCGCAAATATATATTTCATTAGTTCTAGGAAATGAAAAATACAAGTTGCCTACACCTTCTACGAGGGTTGGCAATTTTTATTACAAAAATGCAGGAAATAAATACAAAAACACAAAAGGTCATCCTTGAACAGATCTCCAATCTGAGGCCAGAGCCCGCCGAACACGCCAAAGCTCACGCTCGGTCTCATGCAGACGATGGCGGTATTTGTCAGCCCGTTCGGCAAGCGCATGAGCCTCGCCGGCGGCGACGGTCAGGCGGTTCACCGACTCAGTCAAGTCAGCCCTCTCCTCTTGCAGTTGGCGGTTCAGCTGGCGGAGCTCAGCCCACTCCTTCTTGTAAAAATGCTTCTTCTGCCATTTTCTCCCCAGAAGGTGATAGAGGTAGCCGATATTTTCCTTGAGTGAGATCAGCTGATCGGAAAGTTTAAAACTCTCAACAACCAGAGAGATGTTCTTTCTTTTCACGACATCGAGTTCTTGAAGAAGAGGAGAAGACGCCATTGCAGAAAATTGAAAAGAAAATAATGAAAACAGGCACATATTTAAGGGGATAAACGCGTGTGCAAAAGGAATCAAAAAGTACTAGGGTTTCCGGAAAACCAGGAAACCCTAGAAACTCAATAGTCATGACAAGACAAAATTAGAGATTATCATTAATCCAAAAGTCATAATACAAATTTCAAGATAAATCCAAAATCAGACCAGCCACACAGGCAACAACATCAAGTCTGTTCATTTGAAAGGAAGGCATAAGAAGCTAAGGCTCAGCATCCAACTCTGTGGCCAGTTGCTCTACTGTATCTTCAGCCAAAGCACCAGGGGAAGCTCCTCCAGGCAGCTCACCCAGACCGGTGAAGGTTGGGGATGGAGAAGAGTCAGGGACGGCCAAGGTACAAGCCTGGTCTGGTTGAGACACTGTAGACGAAGGAAAGCGAAAGATAGAAAGAACATGCTCGGCAAACTCCACTGCCTCAGCTAGATGCAAGCGGTCTTGCTCCTTAGCATAGACAAAAGAGGTGGGTTCAGGAGGAGTTTTCAGCGGCAAATTCCGATCGAAGATAGCATTAGGATTGGTTGCGTTGGCTGCACTCCACTTAGCTTGCTCGTCAAAAGCAAAGTAGTAATAGCCCATGGTCTCGGGGACGAGCAAGGAATAGAGCTCTTTGGACCCCAAGAAAGCTTTCTTGGTCTCCTCCCTGGCCAGTTGAACCAACTTGAGGCCCTCCTCGGAGCTCAGAAATTCCATCTTCCACTCTGCCTTGGCCTTGGCCTCATCCGCCAGACTGCGAGCCTCCGCCAGCGCTTCATCCCTTGCTTCGGAACGAGCGGTCTTGATCATCTTTGCCTGGGCCTTGCCCATCTCTGCAGTCTCTGCCTTTGCCTTATTGAGCTTCTCTTTTAGCTCTCCCAGCTCTTCCTCTTGCATCTTCAGCTTCACTCCTCTCTCTTTGGCAAGAGCCCTAAGGCGATCCGTCTTCATAATGAGCTCCTTGTTCTCCTTAACCACATCGAACTGAATCAATGATCGGGTGATTCGGCTGGCTAGGAGGGCCTGATTATATAAGAAAAGAGAAGAAGTTAGCAATCGAACTAGCAACATATTGTGAAAATACAAAGTAAGAAATTTACCCGCACTTCGTCCTGGCACCAGGACTCCAACAATTCTGTATCCGTCATTTTCTCCATGCTCATCTGGTCTGCGGGTAACATCTGTCGGAGCATGTATTGGACGGCTGTCTCTCTCGAGCAGTTGGCGATTGAATTAATCGGAGGCGGACCACTACGAGTAACGAGGGGAAGAGTGTCGTGAGGTAAAGCTGGGGCCGCAAGGGCGCGGCTGCTAGAGGTTGTGCACGGCCTCTTAGATAGAGGAAGCGTACCTTCCTCAGAATCGGAAGAAGAGAGCCTGGTAAGAGCAGGTCGGGGAGGCAATTAAGCAGGATTGGAGCCGCTCTCCAGAGGAGGATCTTAAGCTGGGTTGGAAGAAGAGGGGCCTGCTCCCTGCCCGGCTGACCCTGAGGCTCCTCCCGCCTTTTTCTTGGCATCCTCAATCATTTGGCGCATCATCCTGGCTGAAAACAGAAGAAAAGAGTAATGGTAAAATAAATAAGCAAAACGAACCTAGAAGGAAAGAAACTATACCGATTTCCTTGGTCAAAGGGGTTGTCTCCGACCTATCGTTGAAAAAGTCCAAGACAAAGGGAAGGAGAAGGTCGGTCATGTGGAGGGGATTCTCATTTAAAGTGGAGATGATCTTTTTTATGCGGACAAACCTGTTTGTAAAGGAGAGAGGTGGATATGAAGGTAGCCCCTCAATGGGCTTAGGATCGAAACCCCAATCCCCATCGCAATAAACAAAGAAGAATTTTTTCCTCCAGTCCTTGTTGGAGGTAGGGAGCTTAAACAAAAAATGAACCCCGGGTTTGGCTGTCAAGTAGAAACAGCCCGGGAAAGAGCTCTTCGCTTGGAAGAGCTGGAAAAAGGTGTGAGCGGAAGGGTCTAAGCCAGCATAGCGCATGGCCAGACTGTAACAAACCATGATGCGGAAGGAATTAGGAGTGAATTGGAAAACGGGTATCTGGTACATATGGGCTATCTCTAGCATTAAAGGGTGCGCGGGGAGGCGCATGCCCGCCTAGAATTGATCTTGGTAAAAAGTTAACCAGCCTACCAGCGATTAACAGACTATAATACCCGTCGGGGGGCAGTGTGGGTCATGGGGGTCAGAGATTTTGTGTTTATAGCGGATTTCCTCCACCGTCCTTTTGCTTAAAATGGAAGTGACCTTAGGGTGGTCAGCGATGGCCGGAGGATACTCCAGGCCATCAGAGGAAGAGGAAACGGCGGCCTCAGCCACCGTATCCGCGGGAGAAGAAGGCAATAAAGAGGCGGGTTCCACCGTTGGGGCATTAGATGGAGACGAGGAAGAGACTCTCTCCGTTGTTAGAAGAGTTTTTGTGGTGTTGAAATAAATCAACGGGTTCATGGCTTGGTATTATCGGAGATCGATTCGCTTGTAGAATTCAATGTGTTTCAAGCTTGGAAAATAAAGGGAAAATGAAAATAAAGCGATTAAACTAACTAAACTATCCTAGAAATTGAAATAGCAAGTAGGTAGAATGCCCCTTCGGATGCCTCAATATGTAAACGCAAAGCAATATGAAAATAAGCAAGAAAATGCAATGTTTCACCAAGTACAAGCATGCAAGCACAAGGTACAACTATGCATAAAATCCTAAAGAATGCAAATTACCAAAAATTGAAAGCATGGATGTAAAGAGCAATGGAAATAGACGGGAAAGTTTAAAACTTTATGAAAAATAACAAGCAGCAAAGAGTAGATCTAAGATTAAGCATGAAACAAAGCATGAAAATTAAAACTCAAATAAAGCACATAAAATACTTAAAAATAAAAATGATCAAGGACTCGATCTATGATCTAAATGTGTCACTCATCTAGATTCCATAGATGATTCACAAGATCTAACATGAAATCAAAGAGACAAGGCAAAAAGCATATAATGAAGAAGAAGTATGAAATTGAAGAACAAAGCATGAAATTAAAAGAAAGCTTACTAGAATTAAATGGAGAATCCAAAAGCTTGATTTAAATTGCAAGGAATTAGGAATCCAATGGAGTACTTGAATCCTTCTTGAGCTTACAAATCCAAGGCAAAGTATGAAAATTAAATCTAGAGAGAGGAGATTTTAATCCCCAAACCCATGCTTGGGTTGGGAGGAGGTGCCTTACAAAATGAAAGAGAGGCCCTATTTATACAAGTTAATTGGGTTTAAATGGGCCAAATTAGCCAAAAAGGCTTAAAAATCTCGATTTTGACTAAGTTTGACCAGGTTTGACCCGGATTTGACCAAGTTTGACCCGGTTTGACCAAGTGGCGCGAGGGGCAGCGAGACGCGGTGAGAGGGGGCGCGAGGCAGGGAGCCAGGTGGCGCGAGAGGGCGGGAGGAAAGGCGCTGCCAGGTGAGGCACAGCGCCAGCGGGCGCGAGACGGGCGAGGGGCCGGGTGACGAGAGGGGGCGCGAGGCTAGGCCAGCATTCCAGATTGTTTGGGCATTTTTGAGCCTCTCTTGGCCTGAATTTTGGTCCTCAATTACCTATAAATTATTGAACATAAAAACCCAAGAATTTCACCAAACCTCAAAGTAATTGAACCAATTAAACCAAATTAAATATAAAGTTGGCAAGAAACACGAAAAATAATAAAATAAAAAAAACGACCTAAAAACCTAACGAAAAACGACTCAAAACTACTAAAATCAATATAAAAATCTATCTAAAACACGAAGAAAAACACAACAATTACATGCAAAACAACTACCCCACACTTATCGGTTTGTTCGTCCTCGAACAACGAAAAGAATCGAGAGTGTACATGCAATGAACATTCTGTAAAAAGAAAAATCATTGTGCTTATCCTTATTAATACGATGATAATATCAACATAAACTCGCTATCGTCAAGCATTGCTCGTATTATTCTTTCTCAAATGCAAGCCAAATCGATGACTTCCTCACAAATGGAAAATTTGAGGGTGTTTGCTCAATTCGCTCAAGTGTTTAGTAGATACGACGTGTATACGCTCAAATCGGACAATGCATGCACTCGTCAAGATTTCACAAATCGGACGCTCAAAATTGCTCATAGTACATGACCAAGTAAGAATCGAAATAGGTCTTTATTATGGGTTTTAATATTGGCTCTTTGGTAAGGTATGGAATATTTGGATATAGTGGCTAACACACGATCAAACGTGATCAATAACACACAAAATCCTAATTTCTAACACCCGAAGCTTATAATCGCTTCACATTTCCCAATTCACCAAACTTTCATTCGAAACCCTTTCGTATATTTACACTTTTCCGACTTTTATTTCACAACACTTAGAAGCTTTTTGAATGTGCTTCTTTTTATTTAGCCTTTTTGAATTAGGATTTTCACATGAACGCACGCTTTATCACTTTACGTGATTTGTGTTGGAGTTTTATTCTCTCTTTTTTTTTTTTTTTTGTATAAGCAACTCAAAACCCGAAACCCACAATATATTTCCCACACATCTCTCGTCAACTAACAATAAACTCTCACCTCAAAAATAACGGAGATATAAGAGCTAAAATCGAGTTCGGCTAACAAGAAACGGGACATAGGCTCAAAGGGGCTCATTTGGGATTTTTAAGTAGCTTACATATATGGATATGGCCGGAACAAGGATGATATATGTGCCTCGAGATCATTTTCAAAATCAATCATGTACGAGCAAAATCAAACCTCCTCAATGCAATTTCCATAAAAATGCAAACACGCCGAAAAATCACACAAGGTTACTCACTAGTTTGCACCGAATTTAGGAGAAAAATCAAAAGAGTTTTTAGAGTTTTGCAATATTTTCACGAGAAAATGTTGATTATATATATATAAGCGGGTTTTGGGACGAAGCACAAAAATTCAACCCTTCACTCAAGAATCCATAAACATGCAAAAACTCTACAAGTAAACTATTCAAACTTCCAAGCACGTGGAGTTGTTCAAAAATGTAATAAAGACACAAACGACACAAAAATTGACTCAACCATATAAAAGCGCAAATAGTAAGCGTCACTTCGCCAAGGCTCGATTTAAGAACAACAAAACATGCTTGATAAAAACCCGGACCCTAACCACCTACCCACCCCACACTTAAACCATGCGATATCTGCATTTTAATGAAAACCATGTAAAAGGAGGGGGGAAGAGAAACTTCCTTAACCGAGCGAGTTTGAGTCGAGCTCGGTAGGGTCCTCCTAGGAATCTAAGAAATACAAGTAATAATCGAGCATGGCTAGTATCTCCCGGATTCATGAACGCTACTAACTTATCAAATTGCCCGAGGTCGAAGTCAAAAAACCAAACCTCGAAAAGAAAATCACATAAAATCAAAAACATAAGAAAATATGTACACGAAACGAAACAAAAGGAAACTAAAGACCAAAAAGAACCAAAAGACAACCCTAAAATATTTTTTTGTTTTCGATTTTTCAAATGTTTTTTGGATTTTCATTTTAAGAAGAAAGAAAGCAAGAAAGAAAGAAAATAAAAGAAATAAATGAGAAGAACTTGGGTTGCCTCCCAAGAAGCGCTTGTTTTACGTCATTAGATCGACTTACTCCATTTTGGTCAAGGCGGGAAGATAATGGGAGGGTCCACCAACACAATCTCCTCCTTGTCTGGAGGATCCACTCTTTGGAACGTCCTTGGCGCATTGCATAGCTCAAATAAGATCCGCCACAAAGAAAACGTTCCAAGCGGGCAATCGACACTCGTCTCGGCTAGGTCCTCGGGTGGGATGGTGGTTTTGAAGTGCCCCGACGACTCATCCATAAAGAAAAAGGAGTAATGGCCGACTATCTTTTCCAACCTTTGCTCGACCAATGGGTAAGGGAAATGATCTCTCTTTGTAGCCACTTTCAATTTCTTAACATCGACCAACGTCCTCCAAACCGTTGTAGCCCTCGTGGCCAACAACCCTCCTTCTTCATCCTTAAGAAAGAACATGCCGCTCGTCTTGGGCACCAAGTCAATGGGCTTCACCCACTCACTTTTGGACATTACGAATATCAGCCCTCCAATAACAACCTCCACGTCCCGGCTCTCACCATTTCATCAAGAATCAAATTCAAAGGGCTAACTCTCTCGACCACTCCCAGTTTCCAATCAATAACACTTTTAAGAACATGAACCCCTTTAATCATCCTCTCCTCCCCTTCTTCCCGGTGCGAGTTTTCAAGGATAATAATCGACTTGCTCTCCTCATCCTCCTCAAGATAATCGTCTTTTTCTCCAAGCTTATCATCAATAACCCCCACCTCCCCCTCTAAAAAGTCGTCGTTGCCCTCAACGACCCAAAAACAATCTTTGTCAAACAAGTCATGGGCACGTAGAGGCACAACGGACTCATCATTGAGAACAAGGGGCTTATCCTCTCTACATCCCTCAATATCGACGTTCGGGCCAACCTCCTCCATCGATGAGACAACCGAATCAACTACCCCACACTTTACAAGGAACGGGACCGGAAGAGTAGGCGAAGGTAGTGGGTCTACAGAATAAGTAAAAAGAGGATCGTGAGGCGGTGGTGGAGTAGGACAACCGAGTCCTGCAAAGGAGGAGTCGGTCCCGAGCTAGACATTTGAGCGATTTGAGCCTTCAATGCCGCAATTTTTGTAACCAACTCAAACTCCATGGACGATAAGGGTTGAAACACCTCATGTGTTGGTGGAGGAGATTGTGGATCATCAAGAGGAAACCAACCAAATCAAAATCCTTAAAAAAGTCGAGTCGCAACGGCGCCATTTTGTTAGTAGAGTTTTCGTGGTGTTGAAATAAATCAACGGGTTCTTGGCTCGGTATTATCGGAAACCGATTCAATTGAAGTATTCAATGTGTTTCAAGCTTGGAAAATAAAGGGAAAATGAAAATAAAGTGATTAAACTAACTAAACTATCCTAGAAATTGAAATAGAAATTAGGTATAATGCCCTGTCGGATGCCTCAATATGTAAATGCAAAGCAATAATGAAAATAAGCAAGAAAATGCAATATTTCGCCAAGTACAAGCATGCAAGCACAAGGTACAACTATGCATGAAATCCTAAATAATGCAAATTACCAAAAATTGAAAGAATGGATGTAAAGAGCAATGGAAATAGACGGGAAAGTTTAAAACTTTATGAAAAATAACAAGCAACAAAGAGTAGATTTAAGATTAAGCATGAAACAAAGCATGAAAATTAAAACTCAAATAAAGCACATAAAATACTTAAAATAAAAATGATTAAGGACTCGATCTATGATCTAAATGTGTCACTCATCTAGATTCCATAGACGATTCACAAGATCTAACATGAAATCAAAGAGACAAGGCAAAAAGTATATAATGAAGAAGAAGCATGAAATTGAAGAACAAAGCATGAAATAAAAGAAAGCTTACTAGAATTAAATGGAGAATCCAAAAGCTTGATTTAAATTGCAAGGAATTAAGAATCCAAGGGAGTACTTGAATCCTTCTTGAGCTTACAAACCCAATGCAAAGCATGAAAATTAAATCTAGAGAGAGGAAATTTTAATCCCCAAACCCATGCTTGGGTCTGGAGGAGGTGTCTTACAAAATGAAAGAGAGGTCCTATTTATACAAGTTAATTGGGTTTAAATGGCCAAATTAGCAAAAAAGGCTTGAAAATCTCGATTTTGACCAGATTTGACCCGGATTTGACCAAGTTTGACCCGGTTTGACCAAGTTTGACCAAGTTTGACCAAGTGGCGCGAGACGCGGCGAGAGGGGCGCGAGGCGGGCGCCGGGTGGCGTGAGAGGGCACGAGGAAAGGCGCTGCCAGGCGAGGCACGGCGCGAGAGGGCGCGAGGCTAGGCCAGCATTCCAGATTGTTTGGGTATTTTTGAGCCTCTCTTGGCCTGAATTTTGGTCCTCAATTACTTAGCCCTATAAATAGATATTTGAACATAAAAACCCAAGAATTTCACTAAACCTTAAAGTAATTGAATCAATTAAACCAAATTAAATATAAAGTTGGCAAGAAACACGAAAAATAATAAAATAAAAAAAACGACCTAAAAACCTAACGAAAAACGACTCAAAACTACTAAAATCAATATAAAAACTATCTAAAAACACGAAAGAAAACACAACAATTACATGCAAAACAGCCGTCGCCGTAGGGTCTGACGGCGAGGAGGGAGAAACTACCACCACCGCCGGAGCAACAGATGGCGGCGGAGAAGTGTCAACGGAGGAAGCATTAGAGGACAACGCCATTATATGAAAAATAAAAGGAGTAAAGGGCTGAAAGAGTACCTGGTTTATAGTTTGTGCCAGAAAGATCACACTGGAAAATCTAAGGTTCACCGGAGTATTAGAGAGAAGAGAGAGGAATTCAGACGATTTTTGGAAATGCAAAAGGTAAAAGTGAGAAGGAGAAGGGATCCCGCTCGAATGAAAAGAGAAATAGATAAATTCAAAAAATATATATACGAAAATCGATAAAGGCGAGATTTGATGGGATCCTCGCATTTAATGCGGATAGATGAACAGTGTCATAGGTGGTGAGTTGGAACGCCAATCGTCCCTGAATAGGGTTGACGTGTCAGTACTTGGAAAGGCATGTGAGAATGGTAACCGTCTGGGAATACGGGCCGACGCCACTAATACCAATGATTAGGCCTGGTTGTCAAGCGGATTTTTAGGGATCCATTCCCGTACGAGAAGTAATAAAATGTGGGACTTTATTAAATTAAGGAACCTCGGGAAAATGCTAATTCTACCCCAATTACTTGCGGGGGAGGAGTAGATGTGGCAATAAGAAGGTTAGACCTGAATTGGGTTAGACCTGACTAGGAATAATCAGAATAAAGGAAAGCATAGTGAAGACCAGCTCACTTCTGGGAAAGGTCTAGTTAGACCCCTCGGAGGAAGAAACTGACCTCAAAGAAGGACGGATATGGCTCGGGATTTCTCCTGAGCTGCCCCCTTTAAGGAAAAATCAATACAACCAGGGGGTTTCTCCAGAGCCAGAGAAGTGCTCTACATGGAAAGACCTAGACTATAATTAAGCCCGATATTGATAGAGGCGGTATAAAGAAAGGGAAAAAGGTAAGACCAGAAATGGGAAGACCTGTCCTCTCGGTTCCCAGTAAGGAGACAAGTGGGACCACTTGTCAGAATTTGTTACGTAACGGCCCGGGATTCGCGGAATGTGCTCCTGAGATCCCGGCTGGGGTCCCCACTAGGAGAAACTATAAATATCTCAGCCCCAAGGCTGAAAGAGGTATGTCATTCTTTGTGCATTCCTTCTTTGCTTGATAAGAGAAACCTCATACGCTTTACTGACTTAAGCATCGGAGAGGTTTCCACCGGAAAACCCACCGGTGGTCCTTTCTAACATGCTTTTGTGTGCAGATCAAAAAGGGTGTTCAAGGTTCCAAGCGTTGTTCTTGACGTTGGTCATATTTTAGGTCGAAACAGCTGCCATGATTGATAAACTTCCTCCAAACTGGAAATACTTCAAGACGTATCTCAAGCAC